>JAODAL010013889.1:0-89480 GCA_025379985.1 Phyllomedusa bahiana
GTCACCCTTTGTTCTTCCAAGATGCAATTTGGGCAAGAGCATACTGGGAATTGTAGTTTGACAACTTCTGGAGAGCCACAAGATGAAGACCTCTAAATTTAGAATACTTTATGTGGAATACAGGAGTGATCCTAAAATAGGTGAACAATAAAAGAGTAAGCAATTTAGAGTTATATGTATTGTGGGTGGAGTTATCTCTTAAAGGAATCATCCCTCTGAACACTAGAAACTGTTTGACAGCTTCAATACAATTCCAATCTGATTTCCTTTATCATTGTATCAATGAGGTTATTAAATAAAACAAAGTATTAATAATTCTAAACATTTTAATGATACCATAAAATAGGATATTCAAGATAAAAACATCCAAACACCCAGACATGAGCCGACGCAAAATGATGTGGGATAAAAACGAATCGACCGGCGCATAAATAAGTGAAAGCAAATTAAAAACAGTGCAATAAAAGATGAGGCTCTTTATGGCATTAATCTCGTAAATGCAGAGGCTGGGAGTGCTGGGCTTGGCAGGGAGCCATGATATTAACTGAGCTGCACATGAAAAGCTTCATCCTGGAGAACCTTTACCCAATCCCATCTATTATTATAGGGTCTGAGACAATCACCCCCATCATTTCTCATTGATACATTCACATCATTGTCCTACAGGTTTTTATTTTAAGGTAAATTTCACTTTAATATACCAGGAAACCCTGGTGCAATAATTGTAAGTTCCTTATAATGGCCACATTCCCAGACCCCCAGCAGTTACACTGAACTGGACTTAGGCTTGGGTCACGCCTGCGTCTGAGGTTTGGAACCTCCATGGGTTTTGTTTCACAATGGACCTCCACGGCGCCCGACGAACCCTATTAATTACAATGGGTTCTGATGGAACATGTGATGGAAGTTCCGAATAGAACCTCTGAGACACATATGTGAACCAGGCCTTAGATTACCATGGGATCCTGAGTTAAAGGGGTTGTCTCACTACAAGGATTGCTGCTTTTTATGTTAAAGATCTTGATAAAACAAGTCACTTTGCAATATGTGTCCATTAACAGTATCCTACCTATTCCTAGATATCCCCTCTTGTATGGGCTGCATCAGCTCCTCAGGTCTCTATAACTACAGACCTGTTCTACCTCTTGTGATAGGCTGCTGGCACTGGTTGCTATAGCTACAGACCTGTTTGGTCTATCCTGATAGGCTGCTGGCACTGGTTGCTATAGCTACAGACCTGGCTTCTACTGAAGCCTAGGAGAAGTCAGTAAACACGCCTCTGAATTCAAAGTGAAACCAAGCAAACAGGACTGAGGTAAGATGAATCAATGTAGTGAGACAACCCCTTTAAGTTCAGTTGAACCACCAAGGATTCAGATATTTTGGCCATTCTGAAATGTGGCCCCATTATGCCCATCTGGAAGAAGCCAAGGGGGTCATTTTGGGCAGACAATAACCTCCATGATAAGTGAAGCTAAAATTGCTGTCGTCAGAGAGGATGATGACTAGTCCTATATTTCAGATTCGGGTCAAAGTTAAAGGGGTGGCCCACCTTGTAAGCAAATGAAAGGAGCGCTCCTGGGGCCCAAGAAAAATTTAAAAAACTTATACTCACCCTCATCCGGTCCCTGGTATTAGCTCCGCACCTCCCTGATCTCCTGTTTACATACCGTCACTTTCGAACGGGGAGGTGCCCCTAATTTACATCACCATTTGGATGTGAATAGCTCACAACAAGGTTGTCTTTACAGCATTATGGGCCCATCGACAAAGCAATGCACAGGGCCCTGCACAAGCAGATGACATCACACTAGACCAGGCCTCCAACCACGGCCAGGTATGACATCACATTAGGCCTCGCCTCCAAATATGACATCACATTAGGCCTTGACTCCAAATATGAAATCACATTAGGCCTCGCCTCCAAATATGACATCACATCAAGACACACCTCCAAATATGACATCATATTAGGCCATGGCTCCTAATATGATATCATAACATTGGGCCCCACCTCCAAATACGACAGCACATTAGGCCTTGACTCCAAATATGACATCACATTAGACCACATCTTCATATATGATAACTCATTAGACCACACCTCCAAATATGCCAGCACATTAGGCCACACCTCCAAATATGATATCACATTACGCCTTGACTCCAAATATGATATCACATGATGCCTCGCCTCCAAATAAGAAATCACATGAGGCCTCGCCTCCAAATATGACATCACATTAGGCCACGGCTCCAAATATGACATCACATTAGGCCACGACTCCAAATATGCCAGCACATTAGGCCACACCTCCAAATATGATATCACATTAGGCCTTGACTCCAAATATGATATCACATGATGCCTCGCCTCCAAATAAGAAATCACATGAGGCCTCGCCTCCAAATATGACATCACATTAGGCCACAGCTCCAAATATGACAACTCGTTAGACCACACCTCCAAATATGACAGCACATTAGGACACACCTCCAAATATGACAGCACATTAGGGCACACCTCCAAATTTGAAATCACATTAAGGCCACACCACCAAATATGACATCACATGGGGCCACGCCTCTATCCACCTTCAAGCACACCCGATCATGCCTGATTTTCATCCAGCAGACCAGAGCCAAATCAGTGGCTGTTTTTAATCAGAACAGAGTATAGCTGGGACCCACATGCTCTTAAAGGTCTGGAGGTGAGAGTATTTGTTTAGAGTAGGTCCCCATCTGAACGGAAGCCATCTTGCTTTTCCCGAATGGGCTCTTACAGTATTGATCAAAAATGTGGACTAAGAGCCTTCAATTTTTATACATAGTATAGGAAATAGTAATGCACTTTGAAATAATTCATGTATTCAGTTTTCATCTGACTCTATGTAAAATAATAGATTTGATATAAATACATACCACTAACCACAGCAATAAGACACTCTCCTATGTATGATTCCTGTAGATGATAGTTATACAAAATAACACCACTCTACAAAGCACAAATATGTTCCTTCAGACCGCCTGGGGCCTAAGTGCTCATTGGGCCCCTAGGCAACTGCCCAGTGTGCTTGGACTTGGGTGGCTATGGCCCACCAGAGGAGATGATTCTAGGGACCCAGACCAAAACTGCCTGCCTCCCAACTTGAGCGGTGGCTCCACCGAGTCTGGCTTTAACTAATTTAGACACTCCAGTGTGATGACCATATGCCGCCATATCTTGACCACATTTCTCGACCTTCTTGTTACCCAAACACTAAAACTCACCCAGATCAGCTATGGGATTTCCATTTGTGCACCAAGTTTAAATCTTCTTTTGTGTTCCTATATAGTAGGTAGGTAAACCCCCAATATATATACTTTAGTACACCCCCAAATTAGGTAGGCAGATAGGTAAACTTCCTTTTAGATAGGTAGTCCCCAATTAGACAAGTAGGTTTCCCCTCCACTGGACAGGTATATAGGCCTCCATATGGTAGGTATATAACCTCCCACCTTTAAATAGGTAGATTTATAGGCTCCCCAATAGGTAGGTATTTAGGTCCGCTATTAGATAGTTAGGTAAAGATGCCCCCGTATTAGGTAGGAAAGTATCTAGGCCCCTCACTAGGTAAGTAGGTATATAGGCCCTCATTAAGTAGGTAGGTTGCCTCCTCAATTGGATAGGTATATAGACCCCTCCATTAGGCAGGTAGGTATTTAGTCCCAACATTAAGTGTGTAGGTAGGTAGATAGCCCTCCATTTGGAAGAAAAGTAAGTAGGTAGATAGGTCCCTAGTATGTAGGTATATAGGCCCACTTTAGGCTGTTTTTCAGGCCTCTAGTAGGTAGGTAAATATATAGGCCTCTAGTAGATAGGTATATACAGCCACTTTAGCTTGGTATTTAGGCCTCTTTTAGGTAGGCAGGTATATAGGTGTCCGGCCGGCCCCGCCCCCGGCCCCGGCCCGGGGGCGCACCCCCGTGGTCCCCCCCCCCGGTCCTCCGGGGTCGGTCCCCGCCGCTGGCCGGGGGGACAGGGGGGGGCTTGCGTCTGCCTGGTTTACCTAAAACCGCGCTCCTGTCCGCCCCGCCCTCGCCGGCCGGGGCGCGCTCCTGTGTCCAAGGGCCGGGGCCCCCGCTCGTTCCCGGGGATTTAAAGGGCCACGTCCTGTTTATTGGTAATTGCCAGGTTCCCCTACTTAAGGATACGTCCCACTATCACTCCTTCTGGTCTATGATGCCCGTGCCCTAGTGAAAGCGTTTCCAAAGCATACTCTCGCCTTACCGTGTACCACCCCTCGCTACGTTTCTAAACCCAAACCCTTTCTGCCGCCTCCCCTGCCCTTTCCCCGCCTGTCACGACCACGAACCTCTGCCGCCTCCCTGCCCTTTCTGCCTGCCCACGCTACTTCTCGGACTACGATTCGTACCACGCTGCACCTGGGGCTGCCACCCGCAAGCAAGCAGGTCGGGGGGGACGCCCTGGTCCCACGCCGCAGCAAGCCATCCCCTTTGCGGCGGGCTCGGGTTTGAAAACCGGGGGCACTTAGATTCCGTTCCCTGCGGGCTTTCGCTATCATCGTTTTCGGTGGTCCAGTGATCCACACCCACCGTTACATTTAGATCCACCAGGATCCCCAAGTCCCCTGCCAACATCGGGGATTTTACAACGTTTGTTGCTCAGCAATCGCAACAATCGCACAAAAAGGTCAGCATTGGGCCACTCACCGCCAGATGCTCAGTTTCCTTCACCCCCCAGCAGCATCCCCCCCCCTCCGTCCGTGCCCGCTTCTTCTCAGTTCCTTGGCCACCGGGGGACCCAACCCGGGCTCCCTCAACCCTCCGCTTTGCCGGGACCCAACTCTCCCGGGGGGTTTTCATTACGCATGTTTTCTTGCACGGGAGCTGAGGGCCGGTCAGTTTCCCTCGGAGATTCCAAGGGGGTTTGGGGGGGGGGTTACTTTCCGGGAACCCCGGGTGGGCAACCCCCCCTCTTGGGACAGGAACGCCCCCGGTACTGGGGGACCTAAAACCCTTCCCCCCAGGAATTCCGCACCGTCTTTCGGGAGCCGGCGCGGCTTCCCCGCTGAGACCGCCCTTTTTGACCTTCTCAGGGCGAATCTTCTGTGGGTGACTATGCGTTCAATTCCGTACCCGGTTGGGAGCTCGCTGGAACAATCCGCCCTCTGCGCTACCTTAAAAAAAGGGTTTTCCAGCGGGGTAAAAACGCTTTGGGGCGCAAGGGACCTCCCGTCCCTCCCTGAAATTTTAATTTCTTCTTGCACCCCTCGATAAAAGGTTCGCTGAGAGCAGGAACCCTTTCCCAAAGAAAGAGGGGGCTGCTCGTCCTCGTCGGGGGTTTCCCCGGGCTCCTGGTTCCACTTTTCTCCAATTCCACCGCCCAAGCCGAAAGGGGTGGAACCTATCAAGTGGACCGGCCACTAACGGCAAGAATGAACCGGGGTCGTACAAAAACATCCTCTATGCGCCAGCCCGCCCCCCCCGCAGAATTGCCCCCCCTTCCGTCCTCACTCCGGAAACGCTCTCACCTAGGTGCCGTGGAAGGGGGTCCTAGGTGCATTTTTTCCTCCCTCCACTTTTGGGATATCCCTGTGGAGGTGACTTCGATGCTGGTCCTGCGCCCGGAGTTCTCCCTTTCCCGGGATTCGGTCTGCCGGGAACTTCATCTTACCTCATGGTAACCCCTCCACATACCTGGTCCGGCTGGAGAAGCCGCTGCTTATCTCCTGGGTTCAGGCGGGGGAGCTCCTCACTGACCCACCAGTATAAACCCGGGGCCGGTCTCTCCGTGGGGGGCTCTGCATAAAGAGAAGATTAGGTTTCCAGTCTGTCCCGTGTTTCCCTCGCAAACCTTTTTTGGGGCTCCCGGGCTGCAAAGTCACGCCCCACGCTCGTTTTGGAAACAGGGAAGTCCCTTGGGGACCGGAATGCCAGAACCGATGCTTGGAGGTACCACCCCCGGGTGCCTACCCCCTTTTCCGCCCCCCCTGTCAACCGTTGCCAGGCCTGCCGGCCAGTACCAGGATTTTGGCAGTTTCTCCGAGAAACAGGCGGAAAGCTACCTCCACATCTCCATATGACTGTCCCAAGCCCCCTTTTCCCGGAACAAGTCCCCACGGGGTCGGGTCTACCCCTCTCTGTGCCCGAGACCGGCCCATTCGCTTACATACGGGAAGAATTTGGCTAAGGGATTATTCGCAAGTCCTCCCGCCCGCCGGGCTGGTTTTTTTTTTTCGTCCAAAAAAAGACGGTCTCTTCGCCGTGTATAGAAAACGGGGGGGCAAAACAAGATCAGGGTGAAGAACAATACCCCACCCCCTGATAGGGGAGCCCTTTGATCGTCTTCGGGGGACCCAAGGGTTTTTTTTTCTAAATTGGCCCTTTTGCGCGGTGCCTATAACCTCGTCAGAATTCGTAGGGGGACGAGTGGAAAACAGCCTTCAACACCCGGGACGGCATTTCGATATCTCTAAGCCTTTGGGCTTGGAACGCCCCGCCCCGTATTCCAGGATTTCGCAATGAGTAATTCAAGACTTGCTGACCCTGCGCATAGTGTACCGGGACACATTCTATTTTTTTCTCCGACCACAGCTCATGGGGTACAAGTACGCCGGGGTCCTGCGACGCCTGCGAAAATCGACTGAAATCCAACGGGGGAAAAAGTGTCGTCCACCCGCCAGCCTTCCCTTTCCTGGATACATAGTCTCCGACCGGGTCTGCAGATGGGCCCACTAAGCTTCCGCGATCCGCAGTGGCCACGCCCGTCGGGCTTCGGGGGATTCAACCCCTGGGGTTCGCCAACTATTACCTGCATTTTATTCCCCACTACTTTTCGCTGGTGCGTCCCTTCGTGGCCCTCACCCCTAAGATTGCCAACCCGACTTTTTGGCCCCCGTCAGCTGAGGAAGCATTCTCCGACTGAAGTCACGTTTTCTTTTGCACCTACCTGCGTCCGACCGGATAGGGCCCCTTTTGCCCGGGAAAGGGGGGCCTCGTCCCTGGGGGCGGGCGGTCCTGACTCAAAGGCCCTAAAGGCAAGACGGGCTCCGCGGGTTTCTTCTCCAGGACCTTCTCGGCCCGGGGAACCAACACCCATTTGGGGGGAAAGAGAGCTGCTGGGCCACAAATTGGCACAAGGAGTGGACATTTGCTGAGGGGGCCCCCGTCACCCATTCGACTCTTCACGGACCACAAAATCTAAGTACCTCCCGACGGGGCCCGCGCCCCAAACCCCGCCAGGGCCCGGTGTCTCTATTTTTTCTCTCGCTTTAACTTCAGGATTTCACTTCCGGCCAGCCGAAGAAACTCAAGGCTAAACCCTCTCCCGAGCCCTGACGTCACTGGGAGGAACCTGTTTCCCCGCACATCATTTCCCCAACGGCTGATCCAGTCTCCGGTGGAACCTTTGGGGGTACCACCAGGGAAAACCTACTTCGTCCGCGCTCAAAACGGAGAATTTTGATTGGGGGGATAGTTCTCTTCTGGGTGGTCACCCCGGGATACAAATCCCACCCCTCATCTCACGGCGCTATTGGGGGCCACCCGCCCCAGGACGTCCAAGACTTTGTTCTCGCCTGTGACACATTGCCCGGAACAAGGTTCCCCCGCCAAAAGGCCCTCGGGTCCTTATTTCCCCCCCTGCCCATCCCCCAAATCTCCATGGGCACAATCGGCATGGACTTCATTTCGGACCTTCCCCCTCTTCAGGAATTCTGTCATCTGGGTGGTCACGGATAGATTCTCAAAATGTCCCACTTCGTGCCATCCCGGGTCTTCCCTCGGGTCCCCAACTGGCGGGACATTTTTCCCCAAATTTTCGTCTGCAGGGGTACCTTCGCAATCGGGTTTTACGGGGGGGTCAATTTGTCCCCAAAATTTTGGGGGGGCCCTTGTTTTTTCGCTTACAATTTAAAATTTGGACTTTTCTTTTGCCCACCATCCCCAGACGAAGGTCAAGTGGAGAGGGGGAATCAGGATTGGGCGAATACCTGCGCCATTTCGTGTCCGGGGCCGCAGACAACGGGCCCGACTGCTTCCGTGGGCCCAATTTTCCCCACAACCTCGGGGCTCTGATTCACAGGGCGTTTCTCCATTTCCCGGTGGTCTCGGTCGTCACCCACCCCCCCCCCTCCCCTTGGATGACTTCCGAGGGTTCCCCGCTGTGGACAAACCAAAGGGGGACATTAAGCCCCTTTGGGGGGGAGACCCACTTGCCTTAAAAACCCGGGCCTCTACCCGCATGAAAACCAGGGCCCACAAGAGAAGGGGGCCGCCCCCCACTTTCCAGCCAGGAATAGGGTTTGGCTCCTCCAGACCACTCCTCAAGGGCCCCACAAAAAATTGGGTCCACGTTTTTGGGGCCTTTTTTGAGGCCTCCTCAGATTAATCCCGGGGGGCACAAGCTCTGCCTACCCCCTTCTCAGGATTCCCCAACGCCTTCCACGTCTCCCCCTTAAAAAACCCCCCTGGGTTTTAACCGATTCTCCCAGAGGGGCGCTGCTCCATCCCTGTGCTGGGAAACTCCTGATGTCTTTGAAGTTAAGGACACCTAACATGAAAATCTCAGGGGTAGGCTTTTTTTTTTTGTTGATTGGAGGGGTTCGGCCCCAAGAGAGGTCCTGGGGGAAACCGGAGTCCAAAATCCTGAAAACCCCGGGCCTTATTCGAATTCTTCAGCCAAAGAAAGGGGGAGACCAAGGGGGGGGTACGTCACGGCCGGGGGCCGCTCCCCCCCCGCGGGCCGCGGGGCATCCGGGTCCCCCTCCCGGGGGGCCCTCCCGGGTCTTTGCCGCCGCTGCCGCGGGGCGACCGGGGGGGCGTCTCCGTGGACTTACCTACCCCCGCTCCTGTGCCGTCCGCGCCCCTGCCGGCCGAGCGCGCGTGCCTGTGCCTAAGGCGCGCCGCCCTCGTTCCCGGGGATTTTAAGGGCCAGCGTCCTATATTGGCAATTGCCAGGGGCCTTTTCCCCCACTTAAGGATACGCCCACTATCACTCCTTTTCTGGGTCTATATGCCCCGGCCCCATGAAAACGCCAAACATACCCTCCCTTACCGGTACCAACCCCCGCTACGTTTCCACTCCGAAACCCCGCCGCCGCCGACCTTTCCCGCCTGTCTACGACCACGAACCTCTCCCCGCCCCTGACTTCTCCGCCCCACGAACATTCTCGGGCTACATCTGTACCACCGCAACCCCGGGGTCCCCCGCCCAAGCAATTTACGTCAGGGGGGACGACCGGTAGCCCACGCCGCACAATCCCCCCCGCTTGGGCGGGCTCTGGTGAAAACCGGGGGCTACTTAGATTCCGTTTCCCTGGGGGGCAGTATCATCGCTTCGGTGGGCCCGGATCCACTACCCAGCCTTTACAATAGTAATTTTTTTTCACCACTCTCATATCCTCCCTGTCCCACAACCCCGAAATTATTTAAAAAAAATTTAACCCTTCTCCGTCCACCAACACCCCCTCCCCCACCCCCCCTTTCAGCAGATACTTGCCATTCACTTCCTCCAGAAGTTTAACCTCTCAAAAAATTCACCCCATCCCCACCACCCTCCTCACCCTTTCAAATTGCTCTTCCCCTTAACTTTCTTCCCCCCGGGCACTCATGACAAGCTCTCCTCCTTTCTGTCCAAATCCAACCTCACTACCCGTAGTCTTGACCCACTGCCATCCCACCTCATCCCAGACCTCAGTGCTTCTATCATCCCAGCCCTCACCCATCTCTTCAACCTATCAATAACCTCTGGCATCTTCCCTTCCGCCTTTAAACATGCTACTATCACTCCAATCCTAAAAAAAAAAACAACCCTTGACCCCTCTTCTCTGTCCAACTATCGCCCATCTCACGCTCCCCTTTTGCTTCCAAACTCCTCGAGCAGCACGTCTATCTTCAGCTGTCCTCCCACCTCTCCTCCAACTCTCTTCTTGACCCACTACAATCTGGTTTCGACCCCACCACTCTACCGAAACCGCCCTAGCCAAAGTCACTAATGACCTAGTAACTGCTAAAGCCTCATGCCACTACTCTGTGCTCCTCCTCTTAGACCTGTCCTCTGCCTTTGACACTGTCGACCATTCCCTCCTGCTACACATCCTCTCCTCCCTCGGCATCACAGACTTGGCTCTTTCCTGGATCTCCTTGTACCTCACTGATCGGACATTCAGCGTCTCTCATTCTCGCTCCACCTCCTCCTCCCACCCGCTCTCTGTTGGTGTCTCCCAGGGGTCAGTCCTGGGCCCACTACTCTTCTCTATCTACACTCTTGGTCTCGGTCAGCTCATAGCCTCACATGGCTTTCATTACCACCTGTATGCTGATGAAACCCAACTCTACATCTCCGGCCCAGATGTCGCCTCTCTCGCTCCCGATCCCTGACTGTCTGTCCTCCATCTCCTCCTTCTTCTCATCACGTCTCCTAAAAACTAAATGTGGAGAAAAACAGAACTCATCATCTTTCCACCGTCCAACTCTACCCCTCCCCCTGATCTCTCTATTACAGTCAACGGCCCCTCCCACTCTCACCGTCCCGCAAGTCCGCTGCCTTGGGGTAATCCTAGACTCTGCTCTATCTTTCAAACAACACATCCAAACCTCACCTCTTGCCTGCCCCCTCCACCTGAAAAACATCTCCCCGCATCCGCTCATTCCTCAACTATGACACCAAAAAAAATGCTGGTCCTGCCCTCGTCATCTCCGCCTAGACTACTGCAATATCCTTCTCTGGGGCCTCCCAGCCAGCACCCTCGCTCTCCTCCAATCCATCCTTAACTCTGCTGCCCGTCTTATCCACCTCTCTCCTCGCTACTCCTCTGCTCTCCCCTTATCAACTCCTCACACAACCGTCTCCAAGACTTCTCCCTTGCTTCACCCACACTCTGGAACTCACTGCCCTAACACATCAGACTCTCCTCCACTTTCACCAGTTTCCCAAAGCAACCTGAAAAACCCAATTTCTTCAGGCTTGCCTATAACCTTCACAAACCCTTTGGGCCCACTAACTTCCTCCACAGACATGTCTGCCCCTCACCTCCTGTCTCTTTCCCCTCCTTGTAGATTGTAAGCCCTCGCAGGTAAGGTTCCTCTCTCCCTCTGTCCCTGCCAATTGTCATTAATCACTTATCAGTGTACTCGTTTGACTTATGTAATGTATGTAACCCCCTCGAATGTACAGCGCCCTGGAATCAGGCCCGGACTGGCCATAGGGCAAACCGGGCATTTGCCCGGTGGGCCGCTGGGGTCCGGGCCGCAGGCCGGCTCGGGAGCCGCCTGCCGGGGGTCGGTGTTTCCCCCTGGCGGGCCCGAGTGCCGGCGCACGCACAGGGGCCGCAATGGTCGCATAAGCGAACGGACCCCTGTGCCAGGGGGCCGGCAGGCCCCTCCCCTGCACGGCCGGGGTCACTGGGCCCTGCCATGCACCCCCACGGCCGCCGCCCCGCACCGCGCGGTTTCAGGCAGCAGCCAGGCTGAACATCTGGGATCTATTGACCCCGTCTGTCAGCTCCCAGGAGGCCGCGGGCAGGCGCGCGATGTGATGACGTCATCGCGCGCCTGCTCCGCGGCCCCACTCGGGTGAAAGCGGCCGCTCCGGACGGACGTGGAGAAGAGGATGGAAAACCAGGTGAGTAAGAGTTCTAATTGTTTTTTAAAAATACTTACTGCCCCTGCCTAGCTGTATACTCCCCGCCCCCCTAAAACTGGCCCCCCTCCTTTTAGCCTGATAATCCCTTTCCTGCCTTTATATCCTCTACCTGCGTTAATGTGTACCCTATTAAAACCGCCCTGTAGCCGGACGCCCTGCCCCCCATTTGCCCTGCCAGCGTAACTCCTCGCCTGCTGTTCCCCTCGGGCCTACCCAAACGCCCCGCCCTTATTACTGCCCTGCCTACTTAACTGCCCGCCTAGCCAACCCCCCGCCACCCTTTTTTAACGCCCTGCCTCCCTTTTAAATGCCCTGCCCTAGCCGAACGCCTTGCCTCCCCGTTTCCCCCGCCCCCCTATAACGCCCTTTCCCCAGCCCGGGAAGGGCCCCTTGTAGTTTTTATATTGCCCCTCCCTACCTTATACCCCCCCTCCACCCTGTAATGCCCTGCCTACCCGAATACTGCCCTGCCTACCTTTAAATCCCTACCTTTACTGCCCTCCCCTACCCTATATTTCCTCCCTAGCCTGTATACTGCCCTGCCTACCCTGTATACTGCCCTGCCTACCCTTTTTAAACCCCCTTTGCCACCCCTATATACTCCCCCGCCTACCCCTGTATAGCCCCCACCTAGCCCCTGTATATGCCTCTGCCTCCCCTATATACTGCCCCTCTCCTGTATACTCCCCCGCCTCCCCTATATACCCCCCCTGCCAGCCGTATACTCCCCCTGCCTACCCTATATACTCCCCCTGCCTGCCTGTATACTTCCTCTGCCTCCCCTAATATTGCCCCTCACTTAAAAATGCCTCTCCCTGCCTATATACTGCCTCTCCTAGCCTGATAACCCCCCCTGCCTACCCTTTTAACTGCCTCCCTAGTGTATATGCCTCCCCATATACTGCCTCTCCCTAGCCTGTAACTGCCTCTGCCTAGCCGTATACTGCCTTCCCTCCCCTATATACTGCCCCCTCTACCTGTTTTTGCCTTGCCTACCCTATAACCCCTCTGCCTAGCCTGTATATCCCCCTTTCCTCCTTTTAACTCCCCTGCCACCTTATATGCCCCGGCCTACCCTTTAACGCCTCTGCCTCCCCTTATACTGCCCTCCCTAGCCTGTTTATTGCCCTCCTACCTAATATGCCCCTCCTAGCCTGTTAGCCCCTGCCTCCCTTATACTCCTCCCTACCCCTGTATTTGCTCTGCCTCCCTATATACTGCCCTCCTAGCCTTTTAACGCCTCTGCCTACCCTTTAATATGCCCCTGCCTACCCTTATACTGCCTGCCTAGCCTTATACTCCTTGCCTAGCCTGTATACTCCCCCTGCCCCCCTTTTTTACTGCCCCTGCCTACCTTATCTGCCTGCTACCCAAATTACTGCCTCGCCTAGCCTGTTTACTGCCTCCTACCTTATATCCCCTGCCTCCCCTAATACCCCCCTGCCTAGCCTTTACTGCCCTGCCTCCCCTTATACTCCCTCTCCCTTTCCCCTTTTTCTTGGGGCCTTGCTCCCCTATTACCCCCATTCCTACCCTTTATACTGCCTCTGCCCCCTTATACCCCCGCCTCCCCTTATACCCCCTCCCTACCCTGTATCTGCCCGCCACCCTATTTATTAATACCCCTGTACCCTAATACTCCCCCTCCCTAGCCTTATATGCCCTGCCTACCCCTGTATACTCCCCTGCTCCCTATTTTCCCCCCCTCCCCCTTTATACGCCCCTGCCTCCTATAACTCCCCTCCCTAGCCTGTATATGCCTCTGCCTCCCCTTATACTTCTCCTCCCTTATAGCCCTGCTAGCCTGTATACTGCCTCTCCTTCCCTTAAAAGCCTTGCCTAGCCTGTATTTTTCCTCCCTCCCCTAAAAAACTGCCCCCTCCTCCCTGTTATATGCCTTGCCTACCCTTTACTGCCTAGCCTTTATACTGCCTAGCCTTTTATAGCCTTGCCTACCCTGTATACTGCCTCTACCTAGCCTTTTAAACTGCTACCTATATACTGCCTCTGCCAGCTGTATACGCCTCTGCCTACCTTTTTACTCCCTCCCTGTATACTCCCTTACCTGCCTTATCTGTACCTATATACTGCCTCTCCCCTCCCTGTATACTCCCTCTGCCAACCCTTTTACCCTAATACTGCCTGCCTGTATATGCCTCTGCCTAGCCTGTTACTGCCTACCTATATACTGCCCATCCCTTCCCTATATACTGCCCCTGCTGCCTTTTAAGGGGCCCTCCCCGGGTATATATCCTTTTCCCCTGGTGATATACTCCCCCCTCCCTATCTATTACTCCCCCTTTTCCTTCTATAATACGCCCTGCCGGGGCTATAAAATTGCCCCTCCCTTTCCCCTTCTAATGGCCCTGCCTGGCTTTTATTTGCCCCTGCCGGCTATATACTCCCTGCCTACCTCTAAGGGCCCTCCCGGGTTTTATCCCCCTGCAAATCAAAAGTGGCCCTGCCTGGCTATATACTCCCCCTCCCTACCTCTAAGGGCCCCTGTTTGGCTTATACTGCCCCTGCCTGCCTTATTCCCCTTTCCTGGCTATATACGCCCCCTGCCTTCCTCAAAGGGGCCCCGCCTGGTTTATAATGCCCTCCCTACCCTATAAGTGGCCCTGCCTCCCTATTACGGCCCACTGGCTACATACGGGCCCTGACTGAAATTTACTCCCCCTGGCCCTACCTGGCAAATTTAGGGTCCTACCTGGCAATTCGGGGGGCAGCCCAGCTACCTGGTGGTATGGGGGCACCCCCAGCTACCTGGTATTACTGGGGGACCCCCAGCTACCTGGCTGTTATGGGGGCACCCCCCAGCACCTGGCTATTTTACTGGGGGCACCCCCAGTACCGGGTAGTAAGGGAGGGCGCCCAGCTACTGGCTATTTTCTGGGGCACCCCTAGTACCTGGCTGTACTGGGGTGGCCCCTTTTACCTACCAAATTTAAGAGGGGGCTCTTTTTTATCTCCTGGGGGGGTCTACCTATTACCTCCACTTATCGACATTTTTTTTTTTTAAATTTTTTAGGGTTAACGCTTTTTGGGGGAATTTGTAGGGAAAGTGGGGAAGAGAGGGAGTCTAAATGTTTTTTGTTGTAAATTTTCAGGGTTGAGTAGTGACCGCTAGAAGGACATTGCTTCTGTCCCGGACAGAAAAAAAAAGGGAAAGGGGAACGACTCATCAGGGAAGCAATGGGGTTTGGGCCAGAAGAAGAAAAGGAAAGAGAAAAAACCCCACCGAGAGACGTCTCTGTGAGTCCTGCTGCAGGGGGAAATTTACTTTTTGGTTGAATCATGCTGTATTTAGTGATGGGGGCCTGACTCTGGGGGATTGGGTTTGGGGTAGGGTTTTATTGTGTTTGTAGTGTCCCGGGGGGTTGTCCCCGATTTAAAGCAAGCGCAAAACCTGACTTGGTGAGGGGTTTTCTGCACCACTTTTTTTTTTTCTTGCTTGTGTTTGGGGACTTTTTGGGGCATTTTTTGATGCTTTTTTTGGAAATTTAAAGCTTAACGCTCTGCCTTTTGCCAAAATCGCAGCAAAAATGCATCAAAAACGCTCCGTGTGAAAGTTTAGTGTTATATTTTAGAAAGTAGCGATGTGCGAGAACAAGGGAAATTTTTTAAGCGGATATTGTATGTGGGCTGGTGGGGGATTGGTGCCAGGGCTGATTTTTATTCCCAGTCCGGCCCTGCCTGGAATCAATGGCGCTTTAAAATAAATAATAATAATAATAGGCCCACTATAAGCTGCGATATAGGCCTCCTGTATGTAGGTATTATTTAGGTAGGTATATCGACTCCAAGTAGATAGGCATAGAGTTCCTCCAATCAGTAGGTAGGTATTGAAGCTTCCCTGTAGAAAGAAGGTATATATGCCCCCAGTTAATAGGTAGGCATATGGGCCTCTAAAGTTAGGTATAGAGATCCCTTGTACGTAGATATTTATGCCCCCTGTAGATAGATAGGTCGGTATATGTTCCCTGTATTTAGGTGGATGGGTTTATGTCCCCAGTAGGTAGGTGTAGAGGCCCCCTATAGGTAGTCAGGTATACAGTCCCTGTGTAGGAGGGTATATAGGCCCTGTGTAGGTAGGAGGCCCCTATAGATAGGTAGTTATATGGCCTATCTGACTGATTATCGTTATATCACGCCGATTTTGCTGTTTACTTCTGTAGGTGGCGTACATATAGTTAAAACATGTGACGGATCTCGCGGCTCACCAGGTGATTACCGGCACCTCAGTGGGACATTCCAAGCCAATGGCAGGACGCGTTGATCCCGGGGCCCACCAGAGGCCAGGCTGACACTGCTAGTGTACCCAATGGGTAAGACAACCCCAGCTACAAATACTGATGTAATTAATCGCTGGAAGCCACTGTGTATGGGGTCAGCTCCTGAGTCCGCTCCATACATCCTTAATGATGACATACAGTTTCCTTACAGCTGTCTTAATGTATAGGTAACTTATAAAACATGATGTCATCAGTTGTGGTGTACAGTGATGTCACTGGTAGTGAGGACAAAATGTAAGTTTTATATTGGGTCCAGCAGCTGCAAGGAAAGCAAACTCCCCGCAGCAGCCCTTTGACATCTCAGGCAGCTTACTGACAGATGGTGGATGATATGTAGCAGGTTAATGCCACAGGGACAGACAGAAATGTTGTTCTTTCTGGGTTCTTGTGGCTTTTGCTTCCCGGGTAGATGCAGCCACAAATTATGACAAACATAACACAGTGCTGAGTGCCGCTTGTAAATCCGCCGCCCCGTCCCCTGCTGACTGTATAATGTACTAGTCATTATAACACAATATTCCTTTAGTTTCTCACATTATTTTACAGATGTCTCAGTAATGAGCGGGATCATAACCAGAGCTCTAGGCAGGAGGCTTTCCAGTCCAAACCTCCCTTACTACACCCTCTCTTCTTGGCTCTCCTGGGAAAGTGAGATTTATTAGAGCTGTGTGTCTGGCACAGAGAAGGAGCCACACGCTCCCTTCCCCCAAGTTTATTATGAAAAAAAATCTGGGTAATAGTTCATTTAAGGTAGTGGTTTGCCACCTGTGTAATTGTTAGAAAACTACAACGCCCAATATGAACATACAGCTCTGGAAAAAATTAAGAGACCACTGCACAATTTTCAGTTTCTCTGATTTTATTATATAAACTACTGACAACGTCTTCGAAATTCAAAGCAAAATTTTTTGTATTTATTTGCAGTAAATGAGAAATCCTCAAAATAATAAAAAAGAAGCAGCAGCGCTGTCAGACCTCAAATAATGCCAAGAAAACAAGTTCATATTTATTTAGAAACAAGGAGACTAATGTTTTAAGTCAGGAAGAGTTTTCTTTTCAACTCCTTTGGCATGGTAAAAGTGATTTTTTCATTCAAAATCCTTTTGGCCTATTCCTAGCACTTGTTTTGCCATCCAGCTTGTCCTATTGCAAGAGGATTGTGAAGGCTACAGCAGTGTTTTTTATACTTTCCTTCATTTAATAAGATTTGCTTCAGTTGAGCACCTAATCAGAAGCACATGAATTAGAATGAGGTGGACTTTGGTTGGAATTCAACTGACACTGGAATGGAACGGCCGTCAGACATGTAGAGATGCTGATTTTTAGAAAACTGTGCAGTGGTCTCTTAGTTTTTTCCAGAGCTGTATCTTGATATATGCAACTGCAACTATAAGAACATATCAAGTCCTGTGCAGCAGTTTAGCCTTGTCATAGGGGCATGGTGTGGATTCATGCACCATCCACATCAGTAACTGACACTGTTCAAGGTAATGAGGAGGTGTATGTTGAGCTGGATGGAGTGCTGAATCCATGCAATGTTTCTGGGGCAAGGCTAAACAAGGCAAGATCCCAGGCCAGAAGTGTTATCATAAGGGCATGGGGATCAGGACTGTAAATCTAAGCACAAAGCAAACAAAACAGCTATGAAGAAACAGTTCATAACTTATATACACTTTAAAGGCATTTTATGTAAAGCAGCTTGCCTTAAAGGGGTTTTGCCACGATGTAATGTTGACGCGGGATCCTCCAAAATGGGTATTTAATTACTTTTCTAAATATATGTGATTACGAAAAGTGAGGCCTGTGAGAGCTACAGCATTGCTCAGTCCCCCTTAGTTTCCTGAAAGTTTACATTAGATACGACCAGGAGCTGACAAGGAGCTGAGCACATGGAATATGGCAATGGAAGAATTATACATCAAACAAATTTTGGCCATAATTCATGTTTTCCATAACTCAATCATGAGATTATAGCCAAGGAACTGAGCCACACCTCCTGTCTTGTTTGCGAGAATATTCGGCTTAAGGGAACCACAGTAATGGAAATCGGCCCAAATTATGAATCTGTCGTATTTATATCTGGTATGCCTGGGATGGTAATTTCTTACTTGGGAACTTGGTGGTTATGATATCTGACTAGGAGACTCCTATCAGGAGATGTGGCAGAAGCTGGGATTATGACTTTCTTAGGGTATGTTCACACGGCGTAATTGCGGCACGCATTTCGCCGCGTATTTGCACTTAATACGCGGCGAGATGTGCGCCGCAATTACGGTAATCCATAGCTCTCATAGAGAACTATGGATTACGCCTCGTCCCCCCGTGCGGACAATGCGGTCGTATTGTACGCGTGGGGAGATAAGTGACATGTCAATTATTTGCGGCGAATACGTGCCGCGAGTAATGCATGTCAATGGGGCTGGTGGGCTGCTAGGTTCCCCGTGCTTCAGGAGTATGCGCTGATCAGTGCGACTCCCAAAACACCCGGCATATTGCGGCGCGTACTGTACACACCACATTTACGCCATGTGAACATACCATTAGCATCCTCTGCATGTAATCAGCCATACCCTCTGTGACCTAAGCAGGAGGAAGGGCTGGGGGTAGTTTTGGAGTTTCCATAAAACACCTTCGGGTGTCAGAGACCGATATCAAAGCTAGGAGTTACCACCAAGAGTAATTCTGTCCATTAGTGAAGGTCTGTTTTTTGTTATTTTATCCCTTTATCCCTGTTCTGCATGTTTTTATGTATGTCTGTTGTTTTGTAATTCTTGTTAGCTCTGTACCTTTATATTAAAGCTTAAAAATTTAATAGTTTTGCTTTGTTGCCCTAACAAATCTGATACATCACCGAAGATGTTAAGTGACTGCTGGGCGCATGTGACCAGTGGCGTAGATTCCTTTCTTTAAAGGTGGTGTCAGTGTGTGTTGTTGGGGTTGTAGACCATGTGGGGGTACGTGTTGTGCTCATAATATAGGCTGATTGAGAGCCGAGTGAGAGCTGTTGCTGAGCAGCGTATTCCTGGTCACCTCCATATCACAAGGCATTATGGGAAAGGGGCTGAGACGCCCACAGCGCCCTCTCTTGGATGTAACAAATCCTCAATTTGCTTTTGACCCACCCAGTCTTGAGAAAGCAAACAGGATTTTAGCCAAGCCAGTATCTCTCATCTGCAGACAACGCTGTTTTAGGATTTTTGTCCCTCTTCAGTGCAGAGCAGAGAAGATACTGGCTGGCTGTGTGGGAGGCATCGAGTAGCTCAGGAAGGGAAGATCTCTCCTTAAGTGCCCAGTGGGCGTCTCAGCCCCTTTCCCATAATGCCTTGTGATATGCAGATGCTAAGTAGAGGGCGAAAAGGCAAAACAAACTATACAAGCTGTTCGTCCGGTGCTCTCCTTAAGGAGAGATCTTCCCTTCCTGAGCTACTCGATGCCTCCCACACAGCCAGCCAGTATTGCTCTGCTCTGCAATGAAGAGGGACAAAATATCCCGAAACAGCGTTGTCTGCAGATGAGAGATACTGGCTTGGCTAGAATCCTGTTTGCTTTCTCAAGACTCGGTGGGTCAAAAGCAAATTGAGGATTTGTTACATCCAACAGAGGGCGCTGTGGGCGTCTCAGCCCCTTTCCCATAATGCCTTGTGATGTGCATATGCTAAGTAGAGGGCGAAAAGGCAAAACAAACTCTACACGCCGTTCGTTCGGTGCTCTCCTTAAGAAGAGATCTTCCCTTCCTGGTCACCTCCATGTCATGCACTAGGAGATGGGGCCTGAGTGTGTGTCTGTGAAGGACTGTGTCCTAGAGCCCTCTCTTTGTGTGGTTTCCCCTTTCCCTGGTGCATAATTGAGGTTAGCAGTGGGATCTAATTCTCTGCCCTCTTGATCATGTGCCCCTGCTATCCTGCCACTTGTACCTCCATTCATGACAGGGGGGACTACAGCAGTAATCTATATAGGACAGCTTTATGTGAGTGAGGGGCTACAACAGTGAGATATATGTAAATGAGGGGGCTACATGTGAGTTATTATTATTTTTATTATTATTATTATTATTATTATTATTAATGAGGGGGCTACAACAGTGAGATACATGTGAAAGAGGGATTGACAGCAGTGGGCTATATGTGACGGAGAGGGCTACAGCAGTGAGATGTATATAAATAAGGGGGCTACAACAGTGACATATATGTAATAAAGAGGGGTACAGCAGTGAACTATATGTGAAGAGAAAAGGGAAAGAGATATAGAGAAAGAGAGGGAGATGATATGTCTTGCACAGCATAACTTTGTCACATATCTTTGGCGCATATCTTTGCCTCATAACTTTGGCGCATTCAAAAGTGCCATGTTTGGCACATAATGCGGCAGGTTTTGGCATAGAGCTGTTCATATAGTATCTCAAATAAATAAGTACACCCCTCACATTTTTGTAAATGTTGTATTATATCTTTTCATGGGACAACACTGAAGATATGACACTTTGATACAATTTAAAGTAGTATAACAGTGTAAATTTGCTGTGCCCTCAAAATAACCCAACACACAGCCATCAATGTCTAATCAATGGCACCAAATGTGAGTACACCCCTAAGTGACAACAAAAGTGAGGACACCCCTAAGTGACAACAAAAGTGAGGACACCCCTAAGTGAAAATTGACTAATTGCACCCAAATTGTCAGTATTTTGTGTGGCCTCCATTATTTTCCAGCATGGCCTTAACTCTCTTGGGCCTGGAGGTCACTAGAGCTTCACAGGCTGCAGCCACTGGAATCCTCTTACCTCCTCCATGACGACATCACGGAGCTGCTGGATGTTAGAGACCTTGTGCTCTTCCACCTTACTGTTTCAGGGTTTAGGTCTGGGGACGCTTGGCCAGTCCAGCACCTTTACCCTCATTTTCTTTAGCAAGGCAGTGGTACATGCTAACAGTGTTTGGCGTTTGGTCTGAGCACTGACCGGCTGACCTCTCACCCCTTTAACCTCTGCAGCAATGTTGGCAGCATTAATACATTTATTTTGAAGAGACAATCTCTGGATATGACACTGAGCACGTGCACTCAACTTCTCTGGTCGACCATGGCGAGGCCTGTTCTGAGTGGGTTATTTTATATATAAATACTTGTGATCCCTTATCTTCAGCGTATGCTCTAAGTTGCCATAAGCCCAAGAGGCAATGTAATGTTTTATATTTTCTATGAAAGAAGTAAAGTTGTATTTTTTAAAAAAAGATTATTTTTTGCCATAAGTATTTTTTCAACTGTTCTGAGTGGGACCTCTCTTGTTAAACTGCTGTATGGTATTGGCCACCGCGCTGCAGCTCAGTTTCAGGGTGTCGTCAGTCTTCTTATAGCCTCGGCCATCTTTATGTAGCGCAATAATTGTTTTTTTTTCAGACCATCAGACCATTCATTGCCATGAGGCACCATGCTGAACTTTCAGGGATCAGTGTAACGATGCTTTCACACAGCGCAGTTTTGGTGCAGTTTTAACTTCGCTCCAATTAAACTGCCTTTATTACCATCGAGCTTCTTTCAGTTGTCTAAATTGTTCAGAAAGGTGTTTCAAGTAAGTCATCAATGACTGTGTTTTAAGTCTTGTGGATACAAACACACTAAGGGCTTGTCCCCACTGCACGGGTTTTCCGCCCGGCGGTTTTTCAGACGGAATATGAACATGTCTATGTGAAGGGGGAGGGCTTTTCTCCGCAAATCGCAGAGAAAAGCATTCCCCCGGCGGCCGTGTGCACGGCACGAAAGCAGGACAAATACCGGTCGGATAAACCAACCGGTATTTGTCCTGTGCCGTGTAAACGCCCCCTAATTGATTACTCACTTTACAAACAGTTTAGATAAGTGAAAGAAGCTGCTGGTAATAAAGGCAGTTTAATTGGAGCGCCGTTAAAACTGCACCAAAATTGCGCTGTGTGAAAGCGGCCTAAGAGAGTGTGCGAGCCAAATTTAACACACCTGCTCCTTATTCTGAGACCTTGTTACACTAATGAGTCACATGACACTGTGGAGGGAAAATTATAAACTGGGAACCATTTTTGCTAATGATTTATGCTAAATTGTACACTATTCCTCTAATATGTGTGTGAGATATTGTTATCAGTCCTTGCAAAAGTAAGCTTTGGTTGCTGGGAGCATAGCAAGAGTAAGTAATCGATATATATACCATGTGCACATTTATTAGGCAAGTGAGTATGCTCCATCCCGTGCATGGAAGTACTCCACAGCTTGGCTAGTCAGTAAGGGTCATAAAGAATAATCATATGTCCCCTCCGTACCTGATATAAACCTTTTGGAGAACTTGTGGGCCCATCTTAAATGGGAGATTTACTGTGAAGGCAAAGAGTCCACCTCTCTGAACAGCAACTGTGGTTGCTGCTGCACAAAAAATTTATTATCATCAGATTAATAAACTGACTAAATGGATGTAAGGCTTCTGACTGTTATTGAAAAGAAGGGAGCTATATTGGTCACAGAATTTTTTCGGGTGGGGAAATGTCAGAAATGTTTATCTGTAAATTTTAAATTGTTTGTTTATTATTCTCACTTTAGCAGATACAAATAAACAAGCGAGCTTCCGAAAATTTGCAGTTTTCATTTAGTTGCGTAATAATTCTGTGCACTAATAGTTGCTCAATAATTATGCACACACAGGTAATCTCCTAAGAAAGCTTCAATCTTACTTTTATTTTCTTAAAGGCGTTGTCTCATCCCAGAGTTTCATAGGATGCATGAATGAAATAATGCTGCTTTGCTCTGTCACTTCCTGGTCAAGCTGTCTGTAATTAGCATATGAGCTCCATTTCAGACCTCTGCTAATTAGATAAATCTCATGCTGTCAGGACCAGGGAAGCTTCTGAGTTAAAGTAAACAGTAGTAATTACTGGCTTTTGTCTGAAAGATCAGATAACAAACAAGTTCTTACTGTCCAGAGTTCTGTACTGCCTGCAACCTGTGTGATGATGTCACTCACTGCTATCAAATAGAATAAACAGCAGGGGAGAAGGAGTACACAGGTTGGTCACTTGGGGAATCAGAGAGAGCCAGGAAGGCGATAAAATCACTTGTAGCTCCTTAACAAAAAAAAGATGAACAACGCAATATATTTGGAAAACGTCTTCATTTAGTGTTCCCTACATTTTGAAAGCTAATCTTTGTAGCGAAACAACCCCTTTAATTATTCAGGTTTGAGGTTTGTTTACATTTTGGATTATAATTGCATATAGATACGGCAATACAAAGGGTGCCACTTGTTCAGTTATGTGGTGCACCATGCTGGCTTAAACCAATTGATGACACCTCTACTATTGGGCGGGCTGCCAAGCACATTTCAGTTATTCAACACAAAATACAGATACCCCCTGCTCCCCAGTATTTAGGGCAAAAATACATACTGGAGAAATATTATTTTTTTATTAATGTATTAGTTGATCCAATGGCCACTATATTCGCAAGCTCGCAAACCACGTCAAGGTTCCTCATATCTTGCGAATCTCTACACTAACAATTCAAAGAAAAAAAAATCACAGATAAACTGGACATTATTTACTTAAAAACACAAACACAATTACATACTTACAGCTCAATGGCTAGATAATGAACTAATCCCAGTAGGAGGCAATATAAGCCCAGTGCTACCTGTGAGAGATACAACATGTGCAGATAACTAATGAACAGTAGCTCACACACCCATCCCCTAGGAGGACAACCGAATAATAAAAAAACTACACATTGGATAAGTACCAGTTCAGACCAGTATGCAGAAAAACTACAATATCATATATTTTGGATTAACCTAAAAACACTGTAGCTGTACAATAATAAAATACAACTTGTTTCGTGGTGCACACAGTGTAGCTGACCCAAGTTGGGAAGGGCAGTAAAGCTTCAGTCTGTAGTTAGTTGAGTTCAGTTTTAAAAAGTGGAGTTGATCCTGGACCTAACCCACCAGTGGCTCAGGGGCAGGCTGCCCCAGGACACTGGGCTGCAGAGGAGAAACTCACAGATATCTATACTGGAATAATTTAACCACGCACCTAAGTACTGTGAAGCACACACCATGTACACCTGGAAGTGGTGCAGAGGTTGTAGGGACCTGGGAAAGGGAGGGGCGCAAACATCAAACTTCAATGAGGACAGAGATTGGTCAGGTCAGATAGAGTGAGTGATGGGAATCTTGGTCCTTAGGTTATCGGGAAGGTTGTATTCAGTATTAAAGGGGTTTTGCCAGGAAGTGAGTTCATTAGCTCTTAATCTGCTCAGGAGAGACTATAAACAAAGCACAGCAGCTTCACAGGCCAGAGGGAGGGGGCTGAGCAGTAAGGGAGCATTGTGCAATGTGTACTCAAATATATACATTAGAACCAGTGGATTCTCTATACAAAAGACACAACATCTTTCTCCACAGCCCCTTGCTAGCTCCAGAGCAGTAACAAGGAAGTAGGGAGCGTTGTGCAATGTGTACTCAAATAATTACATTAGAACCAGTGGATTCTCTATACAAAAGACACAACATCTTTCTCCACAGCCCCTTGCAAGCTCATTCATGTTCCCTGTCATCAGATAAGAAGTGCAAATATGCAAGCGCGGCCTGTAAGCTCTCCTGGTCATGTCTAATGCAAACTTTTAAGTAACTAACGGCTTGTAAAGAAAGCTGTAGCTCTCACAGGCTTCACTTTTTGTAATGACATATATTTAGAAAAGTGATTAAATACCCATTTTGGAGGATCCCACGTCAACATTACATCGTGGCAAAACCCCTTTAAGGCAGGAAGCTCTTGAGAGAAGAGAAGATAGATAGGTTCTACTCCTGCTGATAGAGAGGGGTCGAGAGACGGAGTCTATTACTGGTTTTAGGTATAAGAAAAAGTGAACAGAGTCTAAATAAAGTAGCTAAGAGTAATGTGCCTTGTTGTTATATGAGGGTAACCATATTCATAAAGCTTAAAGTACACTATACCGCGCACTAAAGCCTCCTCAACTATCATCTCATCTCCTGACTTGGCGTTCCTGCACCTTACACAGTCAAAAGTTCCTGAGAGACTGGAGTTATTTTATCACATGGGATGACGCTCACTGAGCCCCAGGCTGAGGGTCCCCAGTCTCATTTATTTAACCTTCATTGTAAACTACAGAGAGCTGTGGTGGGTGGGGGAGAGGCATTGAGTGAATTATAGAGTGCAGCCTAAGTAGCCACCTGCGCCCCATCCACAGAGACTTCAAAGAGGCTGTGAGAGTGCAGCCATTTACAGGTCTCTAAGTTAAAATTAAAGTGATGAAAATCTATGTTAAAGGTTTTCTTTTTTTTTAAATTGCATTAGCGGCAGACACATCTCCAGTCACCCAGCACTGTGAGGATGGCCACAGGCAACCATGGCGGCCTGCACATTGCTGGACATGGACCCCCTGACCCTACGACGCTGCCTGTGGAATCCGGTTAATTGTCAGTGTCAGTCGTAACTGGGTGAAATCACATTCCTTCCAAAATCAAGATAGAGTCAACATTGTTTACTGCGGGTAGAGGGGCGTATTCTGATGGGGAGGAATCTGACAGCACTTTGTGTCATGTCCTTCAGCAGCATCAAGTGCAATTGTTACCTACAGTCTGGTCTGTGGTTACCACATCTGCAGAGAAGCGTCTAGAGCAGAACTGATGTGGGGGTACTAGCACTTAAAGGGCAACTCTATTTGAAAGACCCTGTTTGTACATCTTGAGGTATTAGAAGCAGATTACCCACAATATTGTCTTCAATATTATCTTTTGGCCCCACACAAGCTGCACATGACCAGTAGACTCCTTGGTGCAGTGGTGATCTCTGAAGATCAGGGGAATGAGTCGCAAAGCATATGGCCAGTCCTCCCAGCCCAAAAATATACGCCCAGCATAGCTACGTAACAACATTTAGATTTGTATATTCTGCAGATGTTACTTTACCATGAAGCTGTGTCCATACATACATCATAGATGCATTAGCACAGTGTCCCCATCATAGAAAACTAATGTATCTTTCTGAATAATATAGTCATGGGTTCCTCTCACTAAGTATTGGTGTCCCGACTCAGTAGTAGTGACCCCCCACTAAATATGTGTGCCCCTTTAATTCCCCCACTTGGTAATGGTGTCCCCTAGTGCCCTTCGTGTCCTCCTAGTGCTCCCACTCAGTAAAGGTACCCTCATTTGGTAATTGTGTCCTCTTTAGTGCCCACTCAGTAATGGTGTCCCCTATTGCCCTTCGTGTCCTCCTAGTGCTCCCACTCAGTAAAGGTACCCTCATTTGGTAATGGTGTCCCCTTAGTGTCCCCACTCAGTAATAGTGTCCCCTAGTACCCTTCGTGTCCTCCTAGTGCTCCCACTCAGTAAAGGTACCCTCATTTGGTAATGGTGTCCCCTTAGTGTCCCCACTCAGTAATAGTGTCCCCTAGTACCCTTCGTGTCCTCCTAGTGCTCCCACTCAGTAAAGGTACCCTCATTTGGTAATGGTGTCCCCTTAGTGTCCCCACTCAGTAATAGTGTCCCCTAGCGCCCTTCGCGTCCTCCTAGTGTCCCCACTCAGTAAAGGTACCCTCATTTGGTAATTGTGTCCCCCTTAGTGCCGCCACTGAGTAATTATGCCCCTTAGTGCCTCCACTCAGTAATGGTGTCCCCTTAAAGGGGTGTTTCCACAACGTATTTCCTTTAACAAATATTTTCCCCATTCACATGTATGAAAAATTTTGCACCTTTTGGTTGAAATTGATTTCTTCTAGAATCCATAGTGGGCAGCTCGTATCTAGGGGATCCGACTAAGGCTGCTAGTTGATCAGCTCTGGTCGTGCTTGCCTAGTACCCAGCATTCCTGCTGTCAAGCTTCTCAGGAGCGCGTCTTGTAGCACATGCGTAGAGGTAGTCTTTCCGGCCGCAGCATAGAACTCTTGTCAGTGTCGCAGAGTGAGTGCTCCCGGGCATGCCCAGATGCTGTGGAGTGCTTACGGTGTATGTGTAGGCAGCTATGTACTCTGCCTACTAAACATTACATCGATGCTGCCCAAGTGGTCAAAGTCACCCTATGTACGTAGGTGAGCTCCAGGAGCATTCAATAGCTCACTACATCGACTATATATTATTTTCAGTACATTCTCATACATATTTGCAGTTCAATGATTCATTCTGCAGCAAGGCTACTAAAGGCCAGAGGAACCAATAATTGGTTACAACAGAAAAAGAGCAATTCAGCAGCAAATAAACTGCAATGTGGGACCTGGACTTCAATGCAGTGTCACTGTCTCTGTCTGTTGACCCCCAATTAGCCTACCTGATACTGAGGCTGACCCCCACAGCAGTTATAATGTGCGGACATTGGGACTTCGCTATAGTGCTTTATACATGATGTGCTTTCCAGCATTTCAACACTAATACTGCGGTCCATACAGCCACACTTACCGTTGGGTGGAAACAGAACCACTGAGTTCTGAGCGCTATTGCTTGTGACAATTACTCTACATCATTGTCGCGCACCAAGGCATATTGCTGGTGACTTCACGGAGCTTCTATTGTGGCCTATCACTCTGTGGAAAGAGTTACCTGGCCCTTTTGAAGAGCATAAACACAGAAGAGAAGGGAAGAAAGGCTAAAGATGCTCAGGTTGGAACACCCCTTTAAGTGTTACCATTTAATAATAATATCACCACTCAGTAATTGTGTCCCCTTATTACCCATATCCAGTAATGGTGCCCCATTAAATATTGGTGCCCACTTTGTGCTCCCACTAAAAATAATGCCCCTTAGTTTCTTACACTCAGCAATGGTAATGCCTCCACTCAGTAATGATGTACCCTAATTAGTATTAGTGCCCTGTAGTGCCTCATCTGCCACAACTCTGTAATGGTGCCTTCACAGTGCCCCCATTCTATCAGTAAAATTATAAAGAAAAAATTTACATTTAAAGAGCATAGTTTCAGTTTTAAAATGTAAGGGGATGTTCACACAGTGTCTTTGTGGGGGGTATTTTGGCACGTAATTGCACTGCAATACGCCTGAAATATGCCCCGCGTACTTCTAAAACACCTGGCGTATCGCGGCATGTACAATACGTGCCGCAATACGCCATGTGATCATACCCTTAGGGTGTGTTCACATGGCGTAATTGCAGCGCGTAAAGTACGTGCCGCAATACGGCGGGTGATTTGGGAGTTGCGCTGATCAGCGCTTACTCCTGAAGCACGGTGGGGCTGGCAGCCCGCCGGCCCTATTGACATGCATTGTTCGCGGCGTTTAATCGGCGTGAATAATTGACATGTCACTTATCTCTTACGATCGTATTGTACGTGCAGTGGGACGAGGCGTAATCCATAGTTCTCTATGAGAGCTATGGATTACCGTAAATGCGGCGCGCATCTCGCCTGTATTAGAGCACAAATACGCTGCGAAATGCGCGCCGCAATTACGCCGTGTGAACATACCCTTACACTTTTCAGTCTTTTTTGCTACATTGTAATGTGGCTGCCACAATTGCTAAAACTCTTAGGCTACGGCTACACAGCAAGTGTAAAATGCTGGTCGGATCCTTAAATATTTTATCATCTTCTCAATGGTTTTGGGTAACGTTTGGCCCCTTCCTCTTTAACCATCGCCCGAAAACTGGCTAAAAATCTGTTCAGTTTAGACTATTGGTTGGATTTTCTATTAAAGTCTATGCAGATGGTTTCTTGTCGGTTTTCAGACGGTTTCTAAATCCACAAACCGTCTGAAAATCCTACGTAAATCCCATGCCATATGGACTTAGCCTTAGACTACGTCTACACCTCATGGTAATATTGTCAGATTTTCAGTGGATTCAGTATTTAGAATCCGCTGAAAATCTGAATGTAACCAGTGCCAAATAGATTGCAATAGAAAATCCAAGCTGTACAAAGCACGGATTTTCTATTGTCAGAGTTCCAAACCGTTGCCCTACACCAGAAGTTACTTCTATGTACTGGTCCGGCCGATATCCGAAAACCAAGAGGTTTTATTTGCGCAAACCCACAGCAAAAACTCCAGTACGGCGATGTGTTGGACTGGGCCCAGGTCCGACACAGCAGGGCCCGCCACCACAGGAAAGCTGGGCCCGGACCGCACATCATTCCTAAGAACGCCCAAGCCCTCTGTCTCGAGCGCTCAGAGGCATGTCTGTAACAGCGCTTAGCCCTAGGCCGTAGATGTACTAGGGAATGGCCACGCATCATCACACAGCTGGCGCGATGACCTCATATCATCGCACTGTCTGCGCCAGGCTTCACTAGGAGAAGCCCGGCCTGTCGTGACTGCTGCTCATCAGGGAATGGGAAGAGGTGAGTTTATTTTTTTTAATTTTTCCATATAACGGGATCCGACCTGCCTGGGGCCTATCTACTACCTGCCTTCCTACCTACAGCCAATATATCTACCTACATAGGGTCAATCTACCTACCCGGCGACAATCTACCTACCTGCCTGGGGCCTATCTACTGCCTACCTAGGAGCAATCTACCTACCTGGGGTCTTACTACTGCCTATCTACCTACCTACCTACCTACCTACCATGGGCCTACCTACAGCCAATCTACCAGCCTACCTGGGGCCTAACTACCACCTGCCTACCTAGTGGCAATGTACATACCTATCTACCTGGGGCCTAACTACTGCCTACCTACCTAGGAGCAATCTACCTCCCTATAATGGGCCTACCTACCTACGGCCAATTTACCTGCCAACCCAGGGCCTAACCACTGCCTACCTATCTAGGGGCAATCTATGTACCTACCATGGGTCTACCTACGGTCAGTCTACCTGCCTACCTGGTGCCTGACTACTGCCTACCTACCTAGGGGCACTCTACGTACCTATCCTGGGCCTACCTACCTAACTGGGGCCTAACTACTGCCTATCTACCTACCTAGGGGCATTCTACCTACCTGTAGCCTACCCATCTATCCGGGGGCCTAACTTCTGGCGGCCTACCTACCTAAGACCAATCTACCTATGGCCTACCTACCTATTTAGTATTATTTCTGTCCTAGGCATTATAGATAGCCGTCAGCCAAATGCTAATTGTTATTTCTGTATTTTACAGGTTTACTCTCTGGATTACGTCGGATGAGTGTTGGATCAAATTCATTAATAAAATGGTCAGCGAGGTATGTTGTTGGGGTGTATTTATTTATTTAAAGTGTTTTTGTGTTTTTTCAGTGTAATTTGTACCACTATTTTTTCAGTGTTAGTAAAAGAGGGGTTTTTTTGGTCACCCCAAGGTCGACACCAAGCCACCGCACTAGTAATACAGAGGCATCTGTTAAACATCTCTATTAAGAACACTGGAAATTAACAGTAAAAACACACTGACACAAGACAAAAAAAATTATTTAAATAAACTCTCCCCGACACCAGCCCTCATTCACCATTTTATTAAAAAAATGGATCAAAAAAATGGATCAAACACTGGTTCAATAAATCCATCAATGTCCAACTGGGAAATATGTAGCAGAAACAGAAACACTACAAAAAAGCAAAAAAGCATGACAGTCCTGAACTCCATCCCCGTCACCACCTAGAGATCATGCTTTATGCCTGCAGCTGATCTTCAGGTGTTCAGACCACACAATCTGATTCTGGAAGGTACAGGCCATAGCTGTAGCACAGTCTCCAAGGGGGTAGTCCTCTGTTCCTCTAAGCTGTGGCCTGAACCTGCTCTCCCACCCCTGGGAAGTTTTTACAGAGTTGGGAAAAGGTAAAGAGATGCTGGAAAAGTGAGGATTCTAAGATATTTGTGCCCAAATTCTGCAAGGATGAGTTGTGGCCAGCAGAAGTCAGCATGAAGGTGAGTACAGGATGTAGAAGAAAAGGGGTCATGAACGACCCATCAGAGAAATGTCACCTGTGAGTCACTAAATGTAACTGAACTGTAATCACGTATATGTACGCAAAGTGTAATGGTTTATATTCAGTAATGGTGTGGCAGTATTACTCAGTCACTATGTGGTGGTGATATGTGGTCATGGTGTGGCAGTATTACTCAGTCACTATGTGGTGGTAATATGTGGTCATGGTGTTGTGCTATTATCCAGTCACTATGTGGCGGTGATATGTGGTCATGGTGTTGTCGTATAATTCAAAGTTCTTTCATGTATGGGGGTTTTTGCCTTCCTCTGGATCAACACCTTAGCACAACAGGCTGAACTAGATGGACGACTTGTCTTTTTTTAGCCTTACAAACTACAAACTATGAAACTATGAAATAGCATAAATGCTTCTTTAGGGATTTCCATGTATTTTTGCCCTTTTTGTCGTATAATTCAGTCACTACGTGGAGGTGATATGTAGTCATGGTGTGGCGGTATTATTCAGTCACTATGTGGTGGGAATCTGTGGTCATGGTGTGGCGGTATAATTAAGTCCCTTTGTGGTGTTGATATGTGGTCATGGTGTGGTGGTATTATTCAGTCACTGTGGTAGTGATATGTGATCATGGTGTGGCGGTATTTGGTCTTAGTGGAATTATTGGTAATTCTGGTTTTATGTAGTGGTGTTATTTGGTAACTGTACAACCATTATTTAGTGTTTTTATACTTAGAACGTTGTGTTCTTGCCTTTTATATGTTTTTATTTATATAAATTGTGACATTCAGGGAGGGGGCACATATCTTTACCCTTTTATGTTTACCATGGGTGTCCTGTTACAATTAGGTGAGGCAGACTCAGAAGCCCCATCTTAATTACAGATTAGTGTGATGATGTCATCAAATCGGTCTGTATAAGTTGAAGCGAGACTGGGCGGGGACGCCGTACAGGTGGCGGAGACAGCGAGGCAAAGTGGATCCCTAAAATCAGCTCCTCTGTTGGGCTCTAGGCACCCCAGTCCCACACTGCTCCCATGTGATATTGGTAATACTGGTGTCCTTCCACATGGCAGATGGGTTCAAACCTCTCCCCTTATTATGGCTACCCTGATATTCTGCACTGATGCTGGGGTCGGCTATTCTGGGCAGGGAGGTTGGACACTATATTGTATAGCTGTCTGCTCAGGGATAGCTCTGTAAGGACTTGTCCCCTGTTTGCTGTCCATTTATATGCTGTTATGCACATGGGAGGTGCAGCCATTGCTTACACACAGCTGAGGCAGCTATTAAGGGCAGTGAATCCATATTTATTAGAATGCAGCTCATCCATCATCCATCACTGTCACTATTACTACTATGGGAGACTACAGCCACTATACATTGTACTATTGGGACCCTCAGACCGAGCTGAGTGAGTCCAGATCTAAGCAAATATTAAAGGGAAATTCTACATTTATTTGTATGTTCCAAAGAAACATTTATAAGGTGGCCTAAGTGTTCTGCTAGCAACACTATAGATACCAGGGCAGCTAACCTTCTACTACACACTGCTCACTAACCCCTTCCAAGCCACCTATATCACCCCCCTCTACCCAGCTGCATCTTTTTATTGGTTTGAGTCTAGCACCACCCAACCTGCACTGACTCGTGCCAGGCGATGACTCTTAGGCTATGTTCACACGGCTTAAAGTGGGACGTATCTCGCCCCATATTTCGCGCCGTACTGCGCTAAATATGGGGCGAGATACGTCCCAGTCATTACGGTAATCCACAGTTCTCATAGAGAACTATGGATTATGTCTCCTCTCCCCCCTCGGAGAATACGACGAGCGGGGAGAGAAGTGACATGTCATTTATTCACGGCGTATACGCGCCGAGAATAATGAATGTCTATGTGGCCGGTGGGCTGCCACCCGCCCCGTCCCCGCTCTCAAGCACACGGCGTAATTGTGGGCGAAATACGTCCCCGCAATTACACCATGTGAACATAGCCTAAAGGTGCGTTCAAATGGCATATAGCCTTGTAAGCGAAGAACTCTGAAGAGGAGATGTTGCTGACTGTTCAAGGCAGATTTTCTGCCTCCTATACTAAGCATTGACGGCGCACAAAGCACCACAAAAAAAATAAAAAAATCAACTCACTAACTGCCCAAGGCCTTCTTATCCATTGGGCACACTAGAAAGTTGTCCGGAGCCCAAGAGTAGGGGCCCTAGGTGTTGTGTTTATGTTCCAGAAAACATACCCTGGGTCGGCTCTGTCTACTTGACTGTTTGTGTGGTCTTGGGATGTGTTAAGAACCACGGTGAAGCAGGGAGCCATCGACTCCTTGAATTGCTAATTAGTCTTGTAGGCTACACTTTGGATTCATAGAGAACTATGGATTACGCCTCCTCTCCCCGCTCAGTGAATCCGCCGCCGGGGGAGATAAGTGACATGTCATTTTCTAGCGGCGTATACGCGCCGCTAGTAATGATTGTCTATGGGCCGGCGGGGTGCCGGCCCCCGCTCCCTCCCCCGCTCCCGCCCCGCCCCCGTCCACACGGCGTAATTGCGGGGCGTAATTACGGCCCGCAAATAAGCCGTGTGAACATAGCCTTACGGTTTTTTAAGTGGTGTGAATTCACTTTTCCAGCAATGTGATGCTCCTGTTGCAGCCTATGGGTATGTTCACATGGCTTATTTTGGCACACATTTCGGCGAGTATTTTTCTGCGTATTGCGCGTTATACACGGCGTAATGCGCGCCACAATTACGGTAATCCATAGCTCTCTATAATTGCGCGTCGTCCCACCGCGCGTACAATACAATCGTATTGTACGCGTGGGGGGAGAATTGACATGTCAATTGTTCGCGGCGATTACGTGCCGCAAACAATGCATGTCAATAGGCCTGGCGCCTAGCTGGCTCCCCCGTGCTTTGGAAAGGCGAGGATCGGATTCTGTTGTAGAATCTGACGAGTACTTTACAATCGGTTTCCGTTTTCTACCGCTTTTTTTGGGTGCAGATTTTGCAGTTGTTTTTCAGATTTCGATCGGCCCATTAACGTTAAACAGTACTATATTGTTTTCAAAAGAAATTTTTGGCGATTATAGAAATGTTCTAATTTTTTTTGAAGGTTTTCAGTTTTTGAAATCCGACCTCAAAAACCCGAGCTTTTAGACAACACTCGGATTTTCTATTGATCATGGGTACGGCGACCGTTGGATTTTTGAGATTCAAAAATACTAAATCTGCAAAAAATCGTCCAAAAACCAGGCTGGTAGACATGGCCTTAGGGCTCACCCCCACAAAAAAGGGACAAAAAACCGGTCGGTTTATCCACCGGTATTTGCCCTTTTTTTGGGCCCCCCACGGCCGGGGGAGGATGGTTTTCTCCGCATGGGGGGGGCCCCCCCCCCTTTTCCCTTTCACATGTCATATTCCTCCGAAAACCGACGGAAGAATGAACAGTACAATGTAACGGTTGTTATTTGGGGCCGGTTTTTTCAAAACGGTCTAAAAAACCGAAAACCCGCCTGAAAAAAATTTTGCAAACCTTTTTTTTGGCATGCTGAGTACTTTGCCACATTAGAAAATTTTAAAACCAAAACGGTAAAAAATGAATCCAGAAATTCGGAAAGGGCGGAAAAACATTCATTAGTTGCTTTTCTAATTTTTGTGGAATTTTTATTTTTTTTTTTATAACTAAAATCTTACAAAATATTTTTTTATACTTTTAAAAATATTTGTTAATTTTTGTTCTAAAAAAGTAGGTCTGGGTCACCTTTTTTTTCACATACAACAATAGCGAGGCGCAACTGAAGACACTACCATATTTCTATTCACTGACATGCAATAACCCCTTTTTAATAGTATTTCCCTAGCCTGCTGGAAAGTGTTTGAATCACTGATAACATTACCTTGTAAGGGATGGTGGTTGCGGCCACCGCAAGCGATGATATTAAGCCCCCCCGGGGAGCGGGATAAAAGGTAGCCCCCGGAAACACCAGAGCCCCCGCAAAGGGGATGGACTTCTGGGGCGTGGGGCACCGGGTCGCTACCCCTATTTGACTTGTTTTGCATGGGGGCCGGGGGTAATGCGTATACAGAACGAATCCAAACTAGGGGGCGGGAAACAGGCAGGGGAAGGGGTTCCCAGGGCAGGGGCGGGGCCCAAACAGCAAGGTCAGGAAACTAGCAGAAGGGACTGTAAGGGGAATCAAAGGGAACCCAAAACCTCTAGACACCTAATGCAACCAACAATCGGCAGAGATGCATGGCGTATACAATATAATAGGACCAGGGGCCCGGGCAATTAAAAATTACCGGTGCACGGGCCCCTTTTAAATCCAACCACCTTGCGCCCCGGCCCTAAGCGCGGGAAAACAACGCGCGGCAGCCGGCACAGGCAACCGGAGACAGGAGCGGGGACAGGTAAGTAACTGGCAGGGGACAGAGGGAGGTGGGGCGGCCCCGGGCACCTGCCCCGGGACCCCCTGCAGCAGGGGGGCCCCCGGGGGGGAGGGCACCCCCCCCCCCCCCGGACCCCATCGGCAGGGGGGCCCCGGGAGAAACGTACCCCCGCCGACCCCCATGACAGTACCCCCCCCCCCCCCCCCTTTAGGTCTCCCCCTTTTTTTATGGAATTTGGAGAGGGGGTCAAAGAAAATTTGGGCCTCGGGTTCCCACGAAGCCCCCTCCCCCGAACCCCTTCCATAAATAAAAAAAACCCCTTTCCCCCCTCACTGTCTTTTTCCACCACACCTCCTGGACCTCAAAATTTGTCACGGGGCCAAAGGAGAAGGCAAGACAGATCCACGGAAAAGGGGTTCAGACCACGGCTTGAGGAAAAAACAAAAAAAGCGTTCGGATACGCAGGTGGGAGAAGCGAAGCTTGTAGACCCCGGGTTTCAGTTCCCGAATAAAAAAAAGGGGCCCAAAAACTTAGGGCCTAACTTATAACGGGGCACCTTGAACGAATATATTTTGGCAATAACCAAAACCCCTATCACCCACTTAAATAGGGCGGGGGTCTCCGGTACCTTTCACCTGGCCTTGGTGCGAGCGGAGGCCCGAAAAGGGCCTGTCTGTGACTTGCAAAATGCCTTGATGCCCCCCACCTGGGCATCCAGGGGTAGGAACGTGACACGGGGTGCCAGGGGAGGCGAGAATAAAAGCAAACCGAAACGACCCCAAGACCCGCCAAATCTCCGAAACAAACGGACCCCCCTATCCGAACGATATCAAAGGGACCCGTGTAAACAAAAAATGTGCTGAAAGAAGTGCTGGGCAACGGGGGCAGGGGGAACCCCGGGGCAGAGGAACAAAGTACCCATTTTAGAAAACTACGTCACACCCAGATGACAGTTTTTTCCAGAGGGGGGCCCCGGGGGGGCCCCCCGTAACAAAGTCCAGGCTACGGGGGACCAAAGGGGTCTTTGGGGCCCCGAGAGGCAAAACAGCCCCCCGGTCTGAGACAGGGACTTTATTAAGGCACAGGGGGTACACCCAGGGAAAAGTCTCTAACTTCTTGAGCGAGGGTGGGCCACCAAAAATAAGGAGATTATTTCCCCAGGGACTTAGGGACTCCAGGATGACCGCGTTCGTGGGCTGTCCCACTTCAGGATACGAGGCCGCAGGGCAGGGGGGTACGTAGGTTTTCCCGGAGCAGATTTTGAAGTCCCAGGGGCCGCCGTGGGAGACGTTCAGGAGGAATTATTTTTCTGCAGAGGGGGCCCCAAAGCCCATGGGGGCCGGGTCTAGAGAGGGCGTCTGCCTAACATTCTTCCCGCGGGCCAAAATGGAGAAAAAATAAAAAGCGTCAAAAAATAAACCCCCCCTTTCTTTTCATCTTGGGAACGCAGATAGGAAGTTTTTTTGTGATTGGTGAATAATCATGGGGTGGCGAGCTCCCTCCCAATGCCGCCATTTTTCTAAGCTAACTTAAGGGCCCAAGTAGTTTCGCGATCACCGATCTTTGTAATTTCGTTCGGCGGGTGAATTTTTTGAGAAAAGCCGAAAGTATGTAATTTCCCAGAGGAGGTTTCTGTAGGGGGACAGCGCCTGCACCTACAGGGGGAGGCGTCCACTTCTAGGACGAACGACGCTGGGGGCCCGGGGCGAGACAGAACAGGACAAAGAAAATTTGCGACTTAAGACAATCAAAGGCTTCTTGGGCTTCTGGACCAGGATTTGGGGGTTGGCATTTTTCTTCGAAGGGGCACCACGGGCCACGAGCGTGGAAAATGCGAATGAACTGTCTGTAATAGTTCGCAAACCCCAGAAAACGTTGATAGAGCAAAGCCTACTGGCGAGGCCCCTGTAACTGCAGACACTTAAAAGGGATCCATCTGGAGACCCCCATCCGAGAATTTTTTTCCCAGGAAGGGCAGCGAGGTGCGTTTAAAAGCATTTTCCCCCTTTGGGATATAACGGTGGTCGGGAGACGTTTGAGCCCTGGGGGGACGTGGGCGGTGAGTTTTTTCCCGGCAGAGAGAAAATTTTAAATGTCGCAAGGTAGACGATTACACAAACTAAGGAACGGGGGAAGACTCATTGACGAAGTTCTGGAACACCGGGCCCCCGGGGCGTTGCAGAGGCCGGCAGGGGGGGGCCGGCGGGGGCGCCAATCCCCCACCCCATTTAAACGCAACTCCGAAAAAAAAATTGGCATATTGGCAAAGGGATTTTTTTTAGTTTTTGGTTTTAATTCATGTTTTTTTTTAATTTAAAATTAAAAATAAAATTTAAATACATTTTAAGGGAATACCATAAAACTTGAGTATAAGCCCCGAATATAAGGGCGAGGCAACCTAATTTTGCCCACAAAAAACTTGGGAAAACGTATTGACCGGTAAAAAGCCTGGGGTGGGGAAAAGCAGCGGCAAAATGGTAAACATTTTTCAAAAATAAAAATGAATACCAAAAAAATTCAAGGGGATTTTAATGGCCCCCATAGGCAGTAAAGGATTTTTAAAGGGGTTTTTCCCCCCCCCTTTTCCCCCCCCCTAGGGAAAAGGGGACGGCCGTAATAAGTTCCCAAAAAGGTTAGGTATTATGGCAGTTTTTTTATTTCCCCTATAGGCAGGAAAAAGGGGATTATGGTGGGATAAGTTCACCCATTAGGGAGGTATAGGCAATTATAGCAGGTAATTATCCCCAAATGTTGGGAAAAGGCATTTATAGGCAGGTAATTGCCCCCCCAAGGGGGTAAGGCTTTTTATGGGCCCAAAATTTCCCCCAAAACGGGGTTAAAAAAAAATGCAAAATTTCCTAATCTCCTCTGCCCCCTTCTTGGGGTCCCCTTTTCCCCCCAGAGCGCCATGTCATAAGACCCCAAGCGGGTGACACGCACAGGGGCCCCCCTTGGCCAGAAATCCCGGGGTACCATTCTGCGGCCTCCCGGGGTCCACGCAGAGAACGGAGCCCGCATTCTCTGCTCCGCAGGTGGTTCTTTCACTTTGGGTGAGCTCCAAGGACCCCATACAGGGAAGAGTAGCCAACCCCGGCCATGGAAAAACCCCCCACGGGGAGTATGACCGGCCTTCGTTAAAAAGCGCTCCTCGAATTTTTCACGTAGGGTTGAAAAGGGTCCCTCGCCCGGGCCCAGGCCATTGACGCCGACGCCGACATGACCAGAAAGGCCGAGGGGGGATTTTTCAGCCACATTTTTTTGTTTGAAAAACTCGATTATAAATTATAAGTAATTTTATATTTTGGGATCAATAAATTTTTTATTTTTATAAAAAGAATTTATTAATAAATTTTTAAAATTTTTGTTTTAAATAGTTTGAAATGATCAAAATTTCTTTGTATTTTTTAAATGGTTTTTAATTAAAATAAGGGCATTTTAGCCCTAATTTCAAATCTAATTCCATTTACGACTCCCTAAAGCTCAAAGGCAGACCACATTTGCATTTAGGTCTGTGTTCAGATTTTTTGCGCCTAAAAATTTTTTGGCCCCCCCCACATTTCAGAAATTTACCCTAAATATTCAAATGGGTGCGGACGGGCCCACAGAAAGGGGCCCCCAGGATGCCCCCACATACACATACATGGGGAAAAAAGGTAGAAAACTCCCTTATGGCCATTTCCACCGAACATTTTAAAAATGCCCTTTCAATACATGCAAACCCAAAGTGGGGTCACCCCTCACCTATAAAAAAACTTTGGGGATGACTTATTTTTGTTTAGTTTAAACTTTTCTTTTTTACCACTAGGGGCACTTTTTTCCTTTATGTCCCCCCGAAAAAACAGTGCAATTCCCTTAATCTGGCCTCTGATAATCCAGAAAGTCTAACAATGTGATGGGGTTTTTTGCCACAGATCTAGGAAGCAGAAGAGTAAGCAGAGAGAATGCATCAGACATCGCTTATATAAACTAACAGCAGCAGATGTGATAAATGATAACCTTCTATTGAGTCTTTTCTGATGCTTCTCTTCCTTTATAACCAAGTTTTCTTTAGATTTTTCTATGTCCATTTGATAATTCAGAATATTTGATAATCTTGCACCTATCAGGTCCCAGAAGTTTTTTTTTTCTTCCTGTGCCTAAGATTGTATTGCAATCATGATACAGGGAAGTAAATGAAGCCGCGCGTGTAACTTTTTATGTGAAGTGGATCACTTGTGGAAAGAATCGCCCCGTACGTGAGGGTTGTGGTTTTGGTAAATCATGTGGGACTCTTACGTAGCAAAAAGCTCAAAATGAAAATGAAACTACGGGCCCCCTCTGGGAGCGGGGAAAAACCCATGCCCCCTCGGGGGAAGTTCTCCCCCTGAATCCCTTTAAAAAATTACCCAAAATACTGTAAAAAAACGAGACCCACCCTGGAAAGGGTTTTATAGGGGGGATTTCAGCTCAGAAGGACACCCATTACTGTAAAAAAAGGGGGAAAAATCTATATAGGGGGTTCTGTATTTTTTTTTTCTTAAAAACCTTCCCAAACTGATCAAATTTACATTCTCTTATTTCAGGATTATTTCTGCTTTGAATTTCAAAATACATAGTACATAGAAACTCCTCCTTGTCATTATTACAATGATATCATATCTATTTCTGGGAAAGCTGCGGGGAAACAAAAATTTGGCTTCCAAATAGATTGTCACTTAGTTTTCCCAGACTCCAGAGCGGCCAGTACATGTCCCCTTCCCCTACTGTCAAGGGCATATGCCCCTTTAAAACAGCTCTTGGGACTACTATGGGCCCCTAGAGGAAGGGGCCCCAATCCTGAGTGATTCTTCATATTGACAACTAGTGCAGAACCCCCCTCTCCAAAGGGTTGAGGCTGTGCCAAGTAGTTTACTTACCTACTCTCCCAGAATTTCAGTAGACTCTCAAAAATTGGAAGACCTCCCAGACTTCTAAAGGAGTAAGCTAATCTGCTGGGTGCTTTGTCTTAACTCCTGACACCAGGACCGATAGGTTCTTATGTTCTTGCCAAGTATTTTGTGTCCAATGGCTCCTTAGTTGGAGAAGACTGCAAGGAGAGATAGGTAAGTAGGGTCAAAAGGGCTATAAAACAAACCTTTGGAGTCTGGTCTATCGGGGTTTATTTTTGAGGTCTGGTCTGGGTCCCCGGGTTCATTTTGGAGTCTGGTCCCGGAGTCTGGTTTTATTTTTTGGGTTTTTTTTGATCCGGGGGTTTATTTTGGAGGTCACCCGGGGCATTTTTTCTGGGGTTTATTTGGGAGTCCATTTTTGGGTTTTTTCATTTAGGGGCGGAGTCTGGGTTCAGTTGGGAGTCTGGTTTCATTTGGGAGTCTGGGTTCATTTTGGGAGTCTGGGTTCATTTTTGGAGCTGGTTTTTGGGTCTGGGTTCTTTTGGAGTCTGGTTTTTGAAACTGTGTTTTTTCTTTATTTTGGAGTCTGGTTTTTTGGTCTGTGTATCTTTTTTTTTATTTTGGTGGGAGTCTGGGTTTCTTTTTGGGGGCTGGTGTGGGGTTGGTTTTTTTTGAGTCTGGTGGAGTCTGGGTTTTTTTTTGGGGGTCGGGGGGAGTCTGGGTTTCTTATGGGGTCTGGTCTGGAGCCTGGGCTTATTTCAGAGTCCGGTCTGGAGTCTGGGTTCATTTGGGAGTCTGGGTTCATTTTGGAGTCTGGGTTCATTTTGGAGTCTGGTGTGGAGTCTGGGTTTCTTTTGGGGTCTGGTGTGGAGTCTGGGTTTCTTTTGGGGTCTGGTCTGGAGCCTGGGCTTATTTCAGAGTCCGGTCTGGAGCCTGGGTTCATTTTGGAGTCTGGTCTGGAGTCTGTGTTCATGTTGGAGTCTGGGTTCATTTTGGAGTCATGTCTGGAGTCTGGGTTCATTTTGGAGTTTGGGTTCATTTTGGAGTCTGGGTTTCTTTTGGAGTCTGGTGTGGAGTCTGGGTTTCTTATGGGGTCTGGTCTGGAGCTTGGGCTTATTTCAGAGTTCGGTCTGGAGCCTGGGTTTATTTTGGAGTCTGGGTTTATTTTGGAGTCTGGGTTCATTTTGGAGTCTGGGTTCATTTTGGAGTCTGGTGTGGAGTCTGGGTTTCTTTTTGGAGTCTGGGTTCATTTTGGAGTCTGGTCTGGAGTCTGGGTTTATTTTGGAGTCTGGGTTCATTTTGGAGTCATGTCTGGAGTCTGGGTTCATTTTGGAGTTTGGGTTCATTTTGGAGTCTGGGTTTATTTTGGAGTCTGGGTTCATTTTGGAGTCTGGGTTTATTTTGTAGTCTGCGTTCATTTTGTAGTCTGGTATGGAGTCTGGGTTCATTTTGGAGTCTGGTATGAGTCTGGGTTCATTTTGGAGTCTGGTATGAGTCTGGGTTCATTTTGGAGTCTGGTATGAGTCTGGGTTCATTTTGGAGTGTGGTCTAGAGTCTGGGTTTCTTTTGGAGTGTGGTGTGGAGTCTGGGTTTCATTTGGGGTCCGGTCTGGAGTCTGGGTTTATTGTGGAGTCTGGTCTGGAGCCTGGGTTTATTTTGGAGTCTGGTCTAGGGTCTGAGTTCATTTTAGAATCTGATCTAGACTCTGGGTTTGATTTGGAGTCTGGCCTGGAGTCTGGGTTTATTTTGGAGTCTGGTCTTGGGCCTGGTCTGATATCAATTTAATTTGAGTTCCATGGTCTGAATGTCTTTTTGGGTCTGTATATGGGGTTTAAAGTTGTTCTGGACATGATAAAAAGGTAATTTAGTAAGTGAGGTTGCCCATACATCATGACAAGGGTGTGATGTATGAAATAAACACTAGTCTCTTCTGCAGTACATTCCGATATCCAGCCCCATAACGGGGGCCCGGCTTCTTCTACAGGACCTCTTTATTCTATCTACCCTATTGCTGCTATCTGAGGCTGGGTGACCTCTCTCCTTCCTACCCACAATCCCCTCCTCTTCCACCATTTACATTTCAGTTTATTTACATATAATCGTCATTGCTTTCATCCCGGTTTACAGGAAATGTGTTGAGTTCTAGAAATGCCCCGAGTTGCTGCTCAACATCACTGCTCGAACGCTACAGAGACTGTGAGAATGTAGAGTTTTTTTATTGGTATTTTTTTTTTCTTTATTTTTATAGACTTTCCCATCATTTCGGTTACAAGTTTCCTTTAGAATTTAGAGGGAAAACCAAAAAAAGGAAGAAAATCTAGAAAGGAAACAAAAAATCAACACGACATAAAAGTAGCACAAATAATACAATGAGTAGGACACACAGTGCAGGTCGTATTTTATCACTTAGGCTGGGTTCACACTGTGCTTTGGTCGCTCTATTGTGGGTATCTGTTTGAGACCTGAATAAAGTAATCTGACGGATCTTGGATTCATAGAGAACAAAAAGTCAAATGTATTCACTTTTAGAGTAAGGCCGCGTCCCCACGGCACACGACAAATACCGGTCGGGTTATCTGACCGGTATTTGCACTGTTTTCGTGCCATGTACACGGCCGCAGGGGGATTGCTTTTCTCTGCGATTAGCAATGCACCTGAATATATGAAAGTGGTGAATATGCGCTCATAGATGGCGCCATAGGTTTGAGGCACCTTGCATATATGTTTGGCGCGCCGCGGCACTGTGGCGCATTAGTAATGTGTCAAACGTCGTGTATAAGTGAATGCCAGAATTCGACAATGGCTGCTGCATTCTATTCATTAGTAGGATACTCCGCTAAACAATGGAACAATGAGCTTTGTTTTCCTTCCTATGCTTTTAAAACAGTTATTGATTGCTTTTTAAATTTTAAAAGTATTATGAAATACTAAGTTTTGGGTGAAATTTTTTATACAAAAAAACTTATAAAATAATTTTTTATATTTTTATGGGTTTAATTGTGTTCTGAAAAATGTAATCAGTGGTCACCTTTATTGACATACAGCAATAGCCGGCACAACACAGGGCTTGCGAGCTTTCGGTGCGCCAGCAAAATCCTACCCCAGTTTCCCATTCACGACATTTATTCTAAACCTTTTCTTTTATTTTTAGCCCCTGTGATGGGTTTTTTAAACAGAAAACACTCGCTAACCCCCGTAAAAACACACGAGGGGAACGGGGTTTAATGGTATTTGCTGTATTGGTTTCATTCATTTCTATTATTTAATTGAATCTTAATTTTCGATTATATTATTCTAACACATTTTGATAGGAGATAATTTTATATTTTTAGGATATTATATCAATTATGAATATTTTAATACTATTTAATTTTATATTTATTTTATATTAGTTAATTTTATAGAGTGTGATAATTAACACATTTTTTAACAATTAAATTTTTTTTTTGTTCTAATTACAAATCTAGTTCCACTTCGACTCCTCAGGCTCAGGCAGACCACATTTAAATTGGTCTGGCTGTTCGAGCAGTTATGCGCCTAGTTTTGGCGTCCCACATTCATAGAAGTTTCTATGAATGGTGCGACATGGACGGAGAATGCCCCCTCATCTTTGTCAAGTGACAAAATATCAGGTCTGGTGCACAGTGTGGCAAACTCGGCCCTACGACTGTTCATACATAGAGAAAAAAAGCGGAACACTCACTTTTGCCGCATTTCACGCCAGAACAGTAAAAATGACCTGTTTCCTACATGTTGCCTTAGGTCTTGCTTTGGTTTCTGACTGTGCTTTTTTTTCCAGCACAGAAAGCATAAACATTCAGAGTCCAAAAGTGACTATCTTTGCCTTATTGTTACCTATGGATCCATGGTGGGACCTGTTGGGTTACTTTTTGCAGGTATCTAAATAGATGCCTGCAATGGAAGGTCCAAATACTACCAAAAAGCATTGTGAATCCAGTCTAACCTGGGCCTGTCCTGAGCTGTGTAGGCTGAAGGTTTGAATAGATCTCAGATATAAACTATATATAAAAATAGCAAGGATATGCCATCAAAGTCTGATAGGTGCGGCTCCAACCTCTGCGACCAACACCTATCTCAGGAATGGGTCACCAAAAGTTTTGGCTCAGATGGAGAGACGATTGCGCTTGCGCACTACCCTCTGTTCTGTTCTATGGGAATCTGAATAAGGCTGATCACTGTGCGCCCATAGAACAGAATGGAGAGTCGTGCATAAGTGTTACCAGCAATCTGTTCTGAGCTGAAACTGGGGGGGGCATTCCTGACATAGGGCTGGGACCCACATATCCTAGTGATAGGCCACCAAACTCTATGATGCGAACACCCCTTTCAGGTCACTAAAAGAAGTCAGTGAAATAACAATTCTGGAGCCTCTTCTGTTATATCTCTGGGTTGTGCGGCTCCTTTGTTATTTCTCCTAAATTATTACTGAGCCCAGTCAGCGGGGGAGTTACCATTCCTTTTAGGAGGTGTATCCCTGCACACACTGCCCGTCACACGATTGGACAAGGGCAGACTTGCAGGGACAAGCCCCATTGGTAACCCCCATCGCAATTTTAAAATAATCTAAAAAGGAATAACAGGGGAACAGCACAACACAGAGATTAGGGAAAAGGGGTTCAAAATTTGTTATACATCACAGGGAACACAAGGATTTACTACAACAGTCGTGTCAGGAGAGGTCACGGGGATCACTTTAGAACAAGAATCACATTCTAATTCAGTGAATAAAGAGTCGGTCCAAGTGTCTACTCTCCGCAGCAGCGTCTTTCTTAACAGTTTAAATCCTTGATTTTTTTTCTCCTTAATCCCTTGGACTACAGGGTCCAATAATTCAGTTCAGCCTGATCACCCTGGTTCATGAATACCTGAACTACCTTAAAGACTGGCAGTAAAGAGCAAGAAGGGAATGGCTGGGAGGATGTAATTTTGCTTTGGTTTCAAATTAAATTTTTTTTAATTTTTGTAATTTTGTTTTGTTAAAATTTTTTATGTGTCATTTTTAGTTTTTCTCTATAGCAAGAAATGTATGATCAATCTATGAGGTCTTTGCTCTACAGCAAGAGAAAATAAGGTGCTAGTGGTATCACACCTCACTGCGTCTGTGATACCTCCCCAGCAGATCTTGCACACTTCTTTTACTTATGGTCCGTGGCTCCAGGTCGGTTGCACTGACCATTGGAGTCTGATTTAGTGTGAAATCCAAGGGTGTGAAGCTGAGGCTGTTGTTCTGTCCCCCATACTTTACAGTAGTACACAAAAGATTAAAGGGGTTGTCTCACTACAAGGATTGCCTTTTATGTTAAAGATCTTGCAAAAAGAAGTCACTTTGCAATATGTGTCCATTAGCAGTGTCCTACCTATTCCTAGATATCCCCTCTTGTATGGGCTGCATCAGCTCCTCAGGTCGCTATAGTAACAGACCTGTTCCATCTCTCCTGATAGGCTGCCAGCAGGTTGCTATAGCTACAGACCGGGCCCTTCTACTGCAGCCTTGTAGAAGGCAGTAAACACAACCCTGAATTCAAAATGAAACCAAGAAAACAGGACTGAGGTGAGATGAATCAATGTAGTGAGACAACCCCTTTAAGTCTGCTCACCCATTAAAGTTCCAAATCTGCCATCCAGAGCACGGATAAGGTGAGGCCAAAAAGATCCTTCATGTAGTACAAATGGTAAAGATTGGAATTCCAGCTTCATGCACGAGCAAAATTATGCATAAAAAAATCTCTTTATTAGAAAAATATATTAAAATGCGGTTCAAATAGCCAGATAACAAAGCACACAGGTATGTCCTAGACAAGCATGACGGAGTCCATGGCTAACGCGTTTCGGACAAGCTAATGCCCTTACTCATAGCCATACTTTACAGTGCAGCTCTTGTTCAGATTGACTGTTGTCTCTAAGCATAAGCTCTGTATGAAGTCAGTGCATGGACAAAGTGGTTATAGACTACAAATAAACCACCAGTGAGAAAACGAAGATTATCAGGAAATTAAGTCGATACGTGGTTTTCTCCAAGCCTCTCAGACTCCAGAGTCACATATTCGCCTGGTTACAAGTGGAGACATGCTAACTCCAGTAGTCGAATTTAGGACTAGAAAGCAATATTCTCAGACACTCAGCTTTCCAAAAGTCAGATAGGAGAAAAAGTTATTCAGAATGTTTTACAACTTGATAGAAGAGGATGTAATTCTACCACTGTATAAAGCATTGGTGAGACCTCACTTAGCATATGCTGTTCAGTTCTGGGCTCCAGTTTATAGAAAAGCTGTAATGAAGCTAGAGAAAGTGCAAAGACGAGCAACCAAACTTATATGGGGAATGAAGCATCTTAGTTATGAGGAGAGGTTAGTAGAATTGAACATATTTAGTCTTGAGAAAAGACGGCTTCGGGGGGACATGATTAATTTATATAAATATATATATGGTCCCTACAAAAAGTATGGGGAAAAATTATTTCAAGTGAAACCCCCTCAAAAGACAAGGGGACATTCCCTTCGACTAGAGAAAAAAGGATTCAATCTCCAGAGGAGAAAAGTGTTCTTCACTGTGAGAACTGTAAATCTATGGAATAGCCGCCTGAGGAGCTGGTCACAGCAGGAACAGTTGGGAGTTTCAAGAAAGGCTTAGATACCTACCTGAAACGAAAGAATATTAATACATATGTAGCCATGTAAGATTCTGGATCCTGGCTGGCGGCGGCTCTGGGGTCAGAGATGGGGTCTCCTCTGGAGCAGATTGGTTCTTGCCTTGTGGGTTTCAGGGCATTCACCAGTGGGGAGGCTGGGCTTAAAATCCTTGTCTCCCTCCCTTCACCCACATTTTCCCCACCCTCGGTTGAACTTGATGGACACGTGTCTTTTTTCAACCGTACTAACTATGTAACTATGTAACGAAGTCAGGACCTTCTAACAAATGGGGAAATCCTAAATTTTGGATGGAAAATTCATCCAATCGTAGACGGAGCCTCCGTTAATCTATTTAGTCATTCTCAATTAGATTCTTCTCCTATCTGATATAATCTGTATGGCAGTCCTCATATGTATGCGCAGCCACCGACACCCCTGTTACCAGCAGACTGCCATCTCTCAAAGCACTTGACATTCAATGTTACTCAAAGATTTCAGAAAAAATATATTGATAGAAACTTCCTAATATTTCCATCCTCTATCACTGCCTATAAATCACTAAACCCCAGGATACCTTTCATTCACGATAACAGTGCCAATTTTATTAACACTTGAAAAATGCTGAAATGAGTGTAATAAGGTCCTGCAAAAAACCTGATCGAACTAGTAAGGATTGAAAAGCAGCAGGGAAGTGACAACAGCTCTGAAAATACAGCGGCTGTAACTATGCAGGGCAGGGGCAAAACTAGGGAAGTCTGGGCCCCAAAGCAAACTTTTTTGAGTGTCCCGTCCCCCCCTGCCCCCCGCCCCCGCTTCTCTAACCATGAACATTTACCGGGACCTCTTAAGTCATGCAGTTACTAGATAATACAAGGAGTGAACACCTCACCATAGATATCACTATCACACTGCTACCAGACAAATTCCACTATACCCATATTAACATTACCACTACCACTACTACATGTGGACCTGATTATGCTGCCAGAACAAGACCACCAATTACCACCACATAGTGACCAATACCCCTATACTATTACTGAATAAAGATCAATATTACATTGACCCTATAGTGGCAGACACTAGTGTACTCAGGCTCTGCAGACTGTATATTACCTCCATACAGTGACCATATAGTGGTATATACCAGTGTACACAGGCTCTGCAGACTGTATATTTCCTCATACAGTGACCATATAGGTAGACACCAGTTACACAGACTCGCACTATATATCACCGACCATACAGTGACCATATAGTGGTAGGGCACGCAGTGTTACACAGAAGCTCTTCAACTTATAATTTCCTCCATACAGTGACGCATATGGTGGTAGGTACCCACAGTGTGACACATGCTCTGCAGACATATAAGTTGATTACAGTGCAGTTCATTCTAGTGACATCACATGTGATTGTTTCACTACCGGATGACTTTCCTGTTTTGTCTGCATCCGTTCCCTGAACCACCCATGATGACTTCTCCCACCTCCACTCATCGCTGCAGATTAGACACAAAGGGCGACATGTATGATTCGACCTGCCGTACTTTTTTTTAACTTGGCGCCGCCGTTTCCAGTTCTAAATAGTATGAGAAGAGTGGCAAGAATACGACATATGAAGATTTTTGGCGCATTACAGTAGAGCTTAATGCGCCAAACTTATGGTAAGGCAAAGAGTGTAAATGCCCAAACTTGGCGTCATTAAGCTCTATGGTATGCGCCAAAAATACTGTCGTATTTTCATACTCTTCAGAATCTGCAGAATCTACATTGAAAATATAGAAGCAGGCAACATATATGAATTCGAATGCAAACATTTTTTTTACTTGGCGCCGACCTAAAACCAGCAGGTTCTAGATAGATATTAGAAGAGTGTATATTACGACCAGATTTTTGGTGCATTACATAGAGCTTATTGCGCAAACAGTTGTATGGTCATAGAATTATGCCCAAACTTGCGCATAAGCTACTATGTAATGCGCCAAAAATCTTCATACTAGTCATATTCTACACTCTTCTATATCCTATTTAGAACTGGGAGTGCCGCGCCAGTTACAGAAAAAGTACGCATCGAATTCATACATGTCGCCCAGATATCTTAGATAACCTCACTTTTCAGCACCTCGACTCCTGCCCCCCACCGCTGTACAAACATCCCAGGGTGGGAGGAGCGGTACAGGCATAGCTTAGAGGCCCAGGTCTCACTAGAGGGAAAGAGTGAGGAACAGAGGATTCCACACACTGGAGATTGTGTACAGCTATGGCTCTACCCCCATAACCTGGTTACAGGTAGCCTCCCATTAGATAGGTTTGGTAGGCCAAAGGTAGTAGGTTAGTAGACTTGAGGTAACGTAGGTAGTACATAGGCCCTCAGTAGTAGGGTAGAAACTCTAGGTAGGCGAGTAGTCGGCGGGTATCAATTAGGTAGGCTATGTATTTAGGTCCCGCCACAGTAGTAGTTATGCAGTAGGTGGATACCACAAGGTAGTCGTGTGGTAGGCCTCCAGTTAAGCTAGGCAATAGGTGGGGTGTCCCACATATGTAGACAGTAGTAAATATCTATAGATGGGGGGACCCATATAGGCAGGCAGGCATAGGTAGAGCTATAGGGGCCATATGAGGTAGGCATGTAGAGTTTCAGGTAGCTATAGGGGGCTAAAGTAGGTATACAGGGCATGTATATGTAGCTATAGGGGAGCCATACAGAAAGACACAGGTTAGGTGGGCTATAGGAGCCTATAAGTGAGGTAGGCAGGGATTTAGATAGCTATAGGGGCCGGCGCATATAAGAAAACAGGCAGGGCTTCAGGGGGCTATATAGTGTAGCAAGTTAAAGGGAGGCTATAGGGGCTTTATACAAGCAGAATCAGCTTTAGTGGGTCTACAGGCTATATGAGGAGGACTTAGGGGGTATATAGGTAGCTTAGGGGCTATATAGGTAGGCCAGAGGGACTATATAGGTACGTCTTAGTGTGATATCTAGAGGCAGGCAAGGGGAGGCTATATAGTTAGGCTAAAGGGGTGCTATATAGGCAGTGCAGGGGGCTATATAGTGCAGGCAAGGGTATATAGGCAGGCTTCAGGGGGACTATATAAGGCAGGCCTGGGGTATATACAGGCTCAGGGGGACTATAATAGGCAGTGCTGGGTGTACATAAAAGGCAGGCTTCAGGTGGGAATATAATAGGCGAGGCTGGGGTAAAAGGCAGCTTTAGGGGGACTAATAAAGGCAGCTTCAGGAGGGGACAATATAGCAGGCTGGGGTAAATAAAGCAGCCTTTAGGGTGGACTATATAGCAGGCTGTGGTATATAGGCAGGCTTTAGGGGGGACTAGATAGGCAGGCAGGGGTATACTAGGCAGTTTCAGGGGAATCGTATAAAGGCAGGCTGGGGTAAATAGGCAGCTGGGTTGGGGTATATAGGCGAGCAGGTGGGTATATAGGCAGGCTGGGTGGGCTGTATAGGTCGGCTTGTGGGCTATACAGGCAGGCTCAGGGCAGGTAAAATAAAAAGAAATCACTTTACTTACCTCGTCCACGCTGGCACTCGATTGCGCTGCCCGCGTCCGCCGCTGTGCTCACGCAGGCGCGCGATCATGTGACGTAATCGCACGCCAACGGTGATCACCGAGAGCCGGCGCCTGCGACAGGAGAGAGGTTAGCAGAGTCGAGGCGCCGGATGCGCTCACCCTGCTACAACGGGGCCAGCGCAGTCTCCTGAACGCTCGGGTTCCGGAGGGCCCAGCGTTCAGAAGATTGGGATGCGCCTGGCCCCGTCAGCTCTGCCCTCCAGCTGCAAGTGAACAGTAAGTTCACTGCCTGGCGGACCCAGGAACAGCATTACCGGGTAGCAGGACGGTGGTAGCCCCCTAGAGCCATGGCCGCCGTGGCAGCTTCATATGGTGCTATACCCGGTATTACTCCCCCTGATGCAGGGCCATTCAGGTATTACCAGAACTTAAATACAGGTAATACAGGGGTTGTTCAACGTTTAACACAAAATAAAAAAGCCAGGTAATTTGATAAAATAACAAGGGCAATCCTCTGTCTTCAACCTTTCCCATTAGCCCAATATAAAGTGTCTGTGGCATTCAGTGCTTCCTTTACTAATAATACTGCCTCTCCCCCGTTGAGCCGACCCTATGAACCCAGAATATAACATACTATAAATATTTTCTGTATGTGCAAAAATTAATAACAGGCTATTATACTGCCTCCTATGTACAAGAATGTAACAACTATAATACCGCCCCTATGTACAAGAATATAACTAATATAATACTGCCCCTATGTACAAAATATCACTACTACAATACAGTCCCTATGTACAAGAATAATACTGCCCCTAAGTACAAGGGTATAACTACTAAAATACTGCCCCAATGTACAGAGAAAATAAACTAGCTATATATACTACCCCTATTGTACATTTGAATATAACTACTATAATACTGCTTCCTATGTACAAGAATATAACTACTATAATACTGCCTCTATGTACGTAGAATATAACTAGTATAATACTGCTCCTATGGTACAAAGATAAAACTAATATAACACGGCCCTCTATTACAGAAATATAACTACTATAATAACGTGCCCTCTATGTACAAGAATAAGTAAGTACTATAAATACTCCTCAATGTACAAGAATATAACTCCCCTATAAGTACTCCCTTCTAATGTGAGAGAAGTATAACTACTATAATACTGCCACCATATGTACAAAGAATATTTACTACTATAATACTTCCCCCTATGTACAAAGAATATAACTACTATATACTGCCTCTATGTACAATAATATAAACACTATAATCTACTGGCTCCCTATGTTACAAGAATATAACTACTTAATAATACTGAGTCCTTCTATGTACAAGATATAACTAATACTATACTATAAAAACTTCCCCAATGTACAAGGGTATAACTACTACTATAAGACAGAAATGCACAGAACGCTTTTCGCAGTATCGTATTCACCCTCGCTTCTCGATATGCAACTTTTTATTTTGACAATAAAAAGACACTTATGTGGCTAGCTGCCAAGGTGTCTTGTGCCCTTTCATTGTCTGTAGCGCTGTTCATAGATCCGATTACTTGAAGTCTTCCTTTTTTTGCTATTAGAATCAAGAAAATAGGGAATTCTTTGAACTCTATTCATCGTTCCGGGGACCCCACCGTGAATTCCAGTGGAGGTTCACCGTTGTATGCGGAGCTAGACGGCGGCTCAGACACTGGATCCTCATGGATCGTTATTAACTGTTTAAGAGATTAAATGAGTTGTGTCCATTTCCAGCACAACTTAAACAAGGTGAGCCGGTAAAGCGCACCGTAAGTTTTTTCTCTTAAACTGTAAAAAGTTTTACCCGCACGAGGTGCGCATCTTTCCGCGTTTTAGTTTAATTTGCAAGTACTTTTATTTTATCTATGTACAAGAATAAAACAACTAAAATAAAGCAGCACCTATGTTCAAGAATAAACTAACTATAATACTGCTCCTCTATGTACAAGAATATAACTACTATTAAAACTGCCCCCTATGTACAAGGGTATAACTACTATAATACTTCTCCTAAATGTACAAAAAGAATATAACTACTATAATATGGCTCCGTATGTAAAAAAGAATATAACTACTATAAAACTGCCCCCATGTACAAGGGTATAACTACTATAATACTGCCCCCATGTACAAGAAGATAACTGCTATAATACTGCTCCTATGTACAAGAATTTAACTACTATGATACTTACCCCTATATGAGCAAGATATAACTACAAAGAATACTGCCCCCCTTGTACAAGAATTATAAACTACTATAATACTGCCGCCACCGTATTGTACAAGAATATAACTGACTATAATGACTGCCCCTATGTACAAGAATTATAACTACTATAAATACTTGCCCTATGTACAGCAGAATATAACTACTATAATACTGCCTACGTCCTGTGTATCACAGAATATAACTACTATAAATAATGCCTTCTATGTACAAGATAATAACTACTATAAGATAACGGCACCTATGTACAAGAAAATAACTACTATATTACTGTTTCTCTATGTACAAGAATATAACTACTATAATACTGCCCCTATGTACAAGAATATAACTACTATAATACTGCCCCCTATGTACAAGAATATAACTACTATAATACTGCTCCCTATGTACAAGAATATAACTACTATAATACTGCTCCCTATGTACAAGAATATAACTACTATAATACTGCCTCCTATGTACAAGAATATAACTACTATAATACTGCTCCTATGTACAAGAATATAACTACTATAATACTGCCCCCTATGTACAAGAATATAACTACTATAATACTGCCCTCTATGTAGAAGAATATAACTACTATAATACTGCCCCCTATGTACAAGAATATAACTACTATAATACTGCCCCTATGTACAAGAGTATAACTGCCTGAGCCAGACTTGTGGTATTGGCTCTACACTGCCCTGTATGTATGACCTGCAGAAGAACAGACCCGGGTTAAAGGTGGTGCCTGAGCCAGACGTGTGGTATTGAGTCTACACTGCCCTGTATGTATGACCTGCAGAAGAAACAGACCAGGGTAAAGGTTTGGGGCCTGAGCCAGACTTGTGGTATTGGCTCCACACTGCCCTGTATGTATGACCTTGCAGAAGAACAGACCAGGGTAAAGGTGGTGCCTGAGCCAGACTTGTGGTATCGGCTCTACACTACCCTGTATGTAAGACCTGCAGAAGAACAGACCAGGGTAACGGTGGTGCCTGAGCCAGACTTGTGGTATTGGCTCTACACTGCCCTGTATGTATGACCTGCAGAAGAACAGACCACGGTTTAAGGTGGTGCCTGAGCCAGACTTGTGGTATTGGCTCTACACTGCCCTTTATGTATGACCTCAAGAAGAACAACCAGACCAGGGTAAAGGTGGTGTCTGAGCCAGACTTGTGGTATTGGCTCTACACTGCCCTGTATGTATGACCTGCAGAAGAACAGACCAGGGTAAAGGTGGTGCCTGAGCCAGACTTGTGGTATTGGCTCTATACTGCCCTGTATGCAGGGCCGGACTGGGAATAAAAATCAGCCCTGGCACTAAGCCCCCACCAGCCCACATACAAAATCCGCTTACAAAATGTCCGTTGTTCTCACTTTCTAAAATAAACTACACTATAAAGGTGCTTTCACACGGAGCACTTTTGGTGCATTTTTGATGTGTTTTTGGTGCTGTTTTGTGCAGAGAGGGAGAGCAGTTAATGCTGTACATTTCTGCACAAAAAAAACGCATCAAAAATGCACCAAAACCGCTCCTTGTGAAAGCAGCCTACACACAAGCAAGAAGGAAAAAGTGGTGCAGAGAAGCCCCTCATCACAGAGTCAGGTGTGCACTTTACAATCCGGGACAAGCCCACACTGACACTACATAAGCACCAACATAACCTACAACTCCACCAATCACATCCCCAGTAGTCAGGTCACCATCAAATGAACACAGCACTGATTCAACACAGAAGTAATACCCCTGACAGCAGGGACTCACAGGAGACGTCATCTTGATGGGAGTTGTCTCTTCTCCTTTACTTCTCCTTCTGGCCCAAACCTCCAGATTGTCTTCCCTGATGAGTCGTTCCCTTCCATTTCTTTCTCTGTCCGGTACAGCATGCAGTGTCTTCTTCTCCCGGTCACTACTCGTCCCTGTAGAATTTACCACAAATACATCTTAGACTCTCCTCTTTTCCAGCACTTTCCTATCAATTCCCCAAACAGCGTATGTTAGACCCTAAAAATTAGAAATTAAAAAATGTCAGATAAGTGGCATGTAAATAGGTAGACCCCCATTAGGTAGGTAGACAGGGCCTACCCCTGTAACTACCCGGGTAGCTGGGGCTGCCCCCAGTAACTAGCCGGGTAGCTGGGGCTGCCCCCAGTAACTAGCCGGGTAGCTGGGGCTGCCCCCAGTAATCAGTCAGGGAGGGCCAGTAATTTAGCAGGTAGGGCCAGGGGCAGTAATTAGCCCGCTATGGCCAGTATGTAGGCAGGCAGGGGCCCGTATGTTAGCAGGCAGGGCCAGTATGTAGCCCGGCAGGGCTAGTATTTTAGACAGGGCCCCTTATAGGTAGGCAGGGCTGGTAAATAGGCAGACAGGGCTGGTATATAGCTAGACAGGGGCTGGTAAATAGGTAGACAGGGCAGGTATATATGCACACAGGGCAGGTATATAGGCAGACGGGGCAGAATAAAAGCATAAGGGGCTGGTATATAGGCAGACAGGGCTGGTACATAGGCAGCCGGGGCAGTATATAGGCAGACGGGGCTGGTATATAGGCAGACGGGGCTGGTATATAGCTAGACGGGGCTGGTATATAGCTAGACGGGGCTGGTATATAGCTAGACGGGGCTGGTATATAGCTAGACAGGGCTGATATATAGCTAGACAGGGCAGTATATAGCTAGACATGACTGGTATTTTAGCAGACAGGGGCTGGTAATAGCTAGACAGGCAGTATATAGCTAGACAGGGCCAGTATTAGCTAGACATGGCAGAAGTTATATAGGGCAGACAGGGGCTGGGTATATAGCTAGACAGGGCAGTTTTGTTAGCTAGGACAGGGCTGGTATATAGCTAGACAGGGCTGGTATATAGCTAGACAGGGCTGTATATAGCTAGACAGGGCTGTATATAGGCAGACAAGGGCTGGTATATAGCTAGACAGGGGCTGGTATATAGCTAGACAGTGGCTGGTATATAGCTAGACAGGGCAGTATATAGGCAAACAGGGCTGGTATATAGCTAGACAGGGCTGGTATATAGCTAGACAGGGCAGTATATAGCTAGACAGGGCAGTATATAGCTAGACAGGGCTGGTATATAGCTAGACAGGGCAGTATATAGCTATACAGGGCAGTATATAGGCAGACAGGGGCTGGTATATAGCTAGACAGGGGCTGGTATATAGCTAGACAGGGGCTGGTATATAGGCAGACAGGGGCTGGTATATAGCTAGACAGGGGCTGGTATATAGCTAGACAGGGGCTGGTATATAGCTAGACAGGGGCTGGTATATAGCTAGGCAGGGGCTGGTATATAGCTAGACAGGGGCTGGTATATAGGCAGACAGGGGCTGGTATATAGGCAGACAGGGGCTGGTATATAGGCAGACAGGGGCTGGTATATAGCTAGACAGGGGCTGGTATATAGCTAGGCAGGGGCTGGTATATAGCTAGACAGGGGCTGGTATATAGCTAGACAGGGGCTGGTATATAGGCAGACAGGGGCTGGTATATAGGCAGACAGGGGCTGGTATATAGGCAGACAGGGGCTGGTATATAGCTAGACAGGGGCTGGTATATAGCTAGACAGGGGCTGGTATATAGGCAGACAGGGGCTGGTATATAGGCAGACAGGGGCTGGTATATAGGATGACAGGGGCTGGTATATAGGTAGACAGGGCTGGTATATAGCTAGACAGGGGCTGGTATATAGGCAGACAGGGGCTGGTATATAGGCAGAGAGGGGCTGGCATATAGGCAGAGAGGGGCTGGCATATAGGCAGAGAGGGGCTGGCATATAGGCAGATAGGGGCTGGCATATAGCTAGACAGGGGCTGGCATATAGCTAGACAGGGCTGGTATATAGCTAGACAGGGCAGTATATAGCTAGACAGGGCTGGTATATAGCTAGGCAGGTCAGGTTTACATGTAGCCAGGGCTGGTATCTAGTTAGTCAGGGCATGTATACATGTAGCCAGGGCTGGTATATAGCTAGGCAGGGCAGGTATACAGGTAGACAGGGCTGGTATATAGCTAGGTAGGGCAGGTATACAGGTAGACAGAGCTGGTAGTTTTAAAAAAATAAATAAAACCAATACTTACCTGAGGTCTCTGCATCCTCTTCTGTCTTCCCTGGAGGCCGCCGGCAGCAGACTGCAGGGCCGCGGAGCGGGCGCGATGACGTCATCACATCGCACGCCTGCCCCGCGGCCTCCTTGGAGCTGACAGACGGGATCAGAAGATCCCAGATGTTCAGCCTCGGCTGCTGCTTGCACCGTGCGGTGCAGGCGGCGGCCGTGATGGCTGCATGGCTGGGTCGGTGACCCGGCCGTGCAGCCGTCTGGCGAGGAGGCCCTGTCGGCCCCATGCAACAGGGGTCCGGTCGCTGATGCGACCATTGCGGCCCCTGTTGCGTGCCACAGACCGGCTCCGGGACTCGGGGCCCGCCGGGGGGGGGGGGGGGGGGGGGGGGGGCGGACACCGTCCCCTCCTCGGCGGGCGATCCAAGCCGGCCCTGCCGGCCCGGACCCCAGCGGCCTGCCGGGCAAATGCCCGGCTTGCCCTATGGGCAGTCCGGGCCTGCCTGTATGTATGAGCTGCAGAAGAACAGACCAGGGTAAAGGTGGTGCCTGAGCCAGACTTGTGGTATTGGCTCTACACTGTCCTGTATGTATGACCTGCAGAAGAACAGACCAGGGTAAAGGTGGTGCCTGAGCCAGACTTGTGGTATTGGTTTTTATTGATAGATTCATTTTTGATAGATAGGTAGATTCAACATAGATAAATATGAGATGAATAAATATTAGATAGATAAATATATAGATAGATAGATAGATAGATATGTGATAGATAGATGATTGTTTCCACATGACAGTAGTTAAGTTATTTTTTATCTTTCTATCTCTTCTATCTATCTATCTATCTATCTATCTATCTATCTATCTCATATCTATCTATCTCATATCTATCTATCTATCTATCTATCTATCTATCTCATATCTATCCCATATCTATTTATCTATCTATCTATCTATCTATCTATCTATCTATCTATCTCATATCTATCTATCTCATATCTATCTATCTCCTATCTATCTATCTATCTATCTATCTATCTATCTATCTATCTCATATCTATCTCATATCTATCTATCTCATATCTATCTATCTATCTATCCCATATCTATCTATCTATCTATCTATCTCATATCTATCTATCTATCTATCTATCTATCTATCTATCTATCTATCATAAATTGCCTCATGTTTGTTGTATAATAACCTTCATGTTTCTATGTTATTCCAGATAAAAGTGTGTAGGAGATGTTACATTCACTGGAGTCAATGATCTTTTGTTCCTAATCTCCAGAATCCACACAAATTAATGTGTTACTTCTGTATTCAGTCACTTCACTGCAGAAAATCTTCAAAGTAAAAGAGACATTCAGAAATGTAGAAATCAATCTATTTTATCTCAGTGCATTCATAGGTTTGGAATGTAACTGGAGCTGGGTCTATGAGCTATGGTGGCTGCTATAGGCTTGGATTTATGAAAGCCCATAGCCCGGTTCGGCTTCTGCCTGAGCATCGGCACATTTGCCGGATAAATTGCAGAAAAACACAACTTTTGTGAAGTAACAGCTCCCAGCAGGACCTGGCAGCTGACCAGAGCTTGCTGGGACAACCAAGACACTCTATCGGCTATACAAGTAGAAACTTCAAGAAGAGGGGATCGGCAGCCATCAATCACCGGACCTCAAAACCATTTCATAACCCAAACTACAGACCCAAAAACGAATTCAGACCCCCAACCCAAAATGATCTAGGAGCCCAGACCACAAAATACATTCAGCATCCAGAAAAGACCCCAAAATAACCCAGATCAACTTATTTTAAACCCTAAAGATGCCATCAAAGATAACGCATGTCTCTCAAACCTATGGTGTGATTGGTTGTGTGTCTACAGGGTGCGTCATGCTCCACCCTTGAGGATCTTTACTAAGCATAACTCAGAGTAATTGTACTCAAAATGCCATCAGAAATAGCTCTTGTACCTTAGACCTATGGTGCGAATAGTTATATGTCTACACGGTGCATCATGCTCCACCTATGAGGATCCATTCTGGGCATAACTCAGTGTAATTGTGCCCAGAGCATCATCAGAAATTCCTCATATATCTTAGACCTTTAGTGCAAATAGTTGTGTGTCTACCTAGTGTCATAATCCACCCCTGAGGATCCATTCTCGGTATAAGCCAGTGTAATTGTGCCCAGAGTACCATCAAAACAGCTAAATAGCTAATGTATCTCAGACCTATGGTGCAAAAGGTGTGTGTCTATGGGGTGTGTCATGCTCCACCCATGAGGATCTGTTCTGGGGATAACTCAGTGTAATTGTGCCCAGAGTATCATCAGAAATTCCTCATATATCTTTGACCTTTGGTACAAATAGTTATGTGTCTACCTGGTGTCCTGCTCCACCCCTGAGGATGCATTCTCGGTATTAGCCAGTATAATTGTGTCCGGAGTACCATCAAAACAGCTAAATAGCTAATGTATCTTAGACCTATTTTGCAAATAGTTGTGTGCCTACAGGGTGCGCCATGCTCCACCCCTGAGGATCCATTCGTGGTATAAGCCAGTGTAATTGTGCCCAGAGTACCATCAAAACAGCTAAATAGCTAATGTATCTCAAACCTATGATGCGAATAGTTGGGTGTCTATATGGTGTTATGCTCCACCCCTGAGGGTCTTTTTTGAGCATAACTCAGTGTAATTGTGCTCAAAATGCCATCAGAAGTATCTCATGTATCTTAGACATATGATACGAATAGTTGTGTGTCTACAGGGTGTGTCATTCTCCATCCCTCAGTGTCTTTTCTGGGAATAACTCAAGGTAATTGTACCCAGAGTACCATAACAAACAGCTAGATAGCTAATGTATTTCAAACCTATGGTGTAAAAATTGTGTGTCTAGTGGGTGTGTTATGCTCCACCCCTGAGGATCTGTTCTGGGGATAACTCAGTGTAATTGTGCCCAGAGAATCATCAAAAATTCCTCATATATCTTAGACCTTTGGTGCAAATAGTTGTGTGTCTACCTAGTGTCATAATCCACCCCTGAGGATCCATTCTCGGTATCAGCCAGTATAATTGTGCCCAGAGTACCATTAAAACAGCTAAATAGCTAATGTATCTCAGACCTATGGTGCAAATAGTTGTGTGTCTACAGGGTGTGTCATGCTCCACCCCTGAGGATCCATTTATGGTTTAAGCCAGTGTAATTGTGCCCTGAGTACCTTTAAAACAGCTAAATAGCTATTGTATCTCAGACTTATGGTGCGAATAGTTGTGTGTCTACAGAGTGCAAAATGTTCCACCCCTGAGTATCTTTTCTGAGAATAACTCAAGGTAATTGTACCCAGAGTACCATCAAAAACAGCTAAATAACTAGTGTATTTCAGACCGATGGTGAAAAAGTTGTGTGTCTATGTGGTGTGTCATGCTCCACCCATGAGGATCTGTTCTGGCAATAACTCAGTGTATTTGTGCTCAAAATGCCATTGGAAATAGTTCATGTATCTTAGACCTATGGTGCAAAAATTTTGTGTCATGCTCCACTACTGCATATCTTTTCTGGGCATAACTCAAGGTAATTGTACCCAGAGTACCATCAAAAATAACTAAATAGCTAGTGTATCTCAGAGCTATGATTCAAAAGTTGTGTGTCTACATGGTGTCATGCTCCACCCCTGAGGATCTTTTTTGAGCAAAATTGTGCTCAAAATGCCATCAGAAGTAGCTTATGTATCTTAGACCTATGGTGCAAATAGTTGTGTGTCTACAGGTTATGTCATGCTCCACCCATGAGGATCTGTTCTGGGGATAACTCAGTGTAATGGTGCCCAGAGTACCATCAAAAATAGCCCATGCCTTTCAGACCCATGGTGTGAATACTTGTGTGTTTTGCAGGGTGATGGAGGGCTTATGCAGACAGATATATGTGACCCCCTTTAGCTAAGATCAACCCAGAACTATAAAATACTACACAGTTTTAGCAAAAACTAAAAATTGTAACCAACTGGAAGAGCACTGGATACCTGATTCAACCAGAGGAACCTACCTATGACAAATGACAGTAATTATTAGACCATATTTACGGCCAGATCAATTTCCAACATTTCCATAACTTAAAATATTTAATTTCTGTTTTGGGAAAGCAAAAAAATTTAAAATAGAAATCTAATTAAAATCTCTTATTTGTGCGCTGTAAACCTGTCGGTGTGATGAATTGATGACCACTGAAGAGGAGCCAGAAACAAAACAAGTTTCCAAGGACAAAGCTAACTTTTCAAAGTTGGAATATTTCCAGGTAAACATTAACCTATTCTGTAATGTTGAGTTTTAGAGCTCACGAAAATGAGTATCTTAAAAAAGTTATGACCCAGCATGTGGGCTCTCACGTGGCCAGTACTATGTCATTAGAATTGTGTAGGCGCAGATTATCTGAGTAAGGATCTGCTCACATTGAGCTACAACCTTCTGACCAGTTGAGGATGGGGTTCATGGATGCATTTGGTGAATGTGCCAAGAGCTTTTGTGGTGGATATATAGAACATATTTCACAGGGAGCCTAAAAAGCTAAACAAGTGGGAGAAAAGAGCCTAATGGAGTCTATGTATAATTGCACATGGGTGCCGGGATACACTGCAGGAGGTAATATCTGTGAATCAGTATACACTGATATCTGGAAATCTCCGCTTTTAGCCCTGCGCCCTCTCAGCTGCAATAATGCAACTGAAACTGCACAGTTCTCTCTATCCCCTCCCTGTACACATCTGTATGATCATAGTGATAACTGTGTGGCTGTACGGTTACAACTGCACAGTTTTCTCTCTTTCCTCTCTGCCCTCCCTATAATCATCTTTATGATCACAAAGAGAACTGTGTGGCTCTGTAACATGTCCCAATGAAGAAGCTTTTGTTTTGCCGGTCATGTTTTTGGCTTCTTAGGATTTATTTTTGTACCTTCAGCTCTTGATTGGTATTTTTTACACTTTACACCTGGTTTCCTCTGACCTTCAGTAAACCTGCCTGGAGTTGTGCGGCTTCATCATCCGCCTCCATTGGTTACAATGAAGCGCTCATCAGTGTGTGATGGAGACAAATGACGTCCACTTCTTTGCCTTTCTGTGCCTCTTCCAGTCTCTCTGTATCTCTGATACAACCTGCTGATGACTCTCTAAGCTCAATGGCCACTTCTGTCTGATAACATCATTTAATGGCGAGGTCCTGCTGATCTATTGTAAGGTGTTGTCTTGGTCTCATGATGTCACAATGTGAACAGCAGGATGAGGAAGACTGTTTAATCCCCATTCACATTGATCCCCTAAATGTATTGGGCAATTCAGAGATCAAACACCTGTTGTAGTGGTGGCTACAGGCATCCAGAATTCTGTGATTCCACTTCATGGCCATAGAGGAGATATGGAGTCTGCACCCAGGTCTGATATGCACAACAATTCAGATTCGTTGCATTCAGAGTAAATACTAGATGTAGGCAGAAGCTTCAAAGAACTTAAAATATCAACTCAGATCAGAAGGTTGGCACCAAAGCATCTGCTGCCACCTGACAGGAGCTCGAGCTGATCCCAGACGTCGGAGAAGACGCAGATCGATGGAGAAGAAAATTACTCTTGGAAGAGCTAAGGGGAAAATAGCATCAGGAGGGCGACCGGCAAGATGGATGGAGACAATTATAGAAATAATAATGACGAAGAGGCATCTAGATCCAAACACGAGATAAGACGATCGGGAGAGAAGCTGGACAGAGAGCGCCCAGGAGCCAAAACCAGGAGCACGGAAGTAAGAAGAATATCTAAGATAGAAAATAATAATGATAATAGTAAAAAGTGACCAAATACATAATAATAATACAAAAGTTATATAAAAATAGTTATATATCTCGTATCTATCTATCTATCTATCTATCTATCTATCTATCTATCTATCTATCTATCTATCTCATATCTATCTATCTATCTATCTATCTATCTCATATCTATCTATCTATCTATCTATCTATCTCATATCTATCTATCTCATATCTATCTCTCTCATATCTATCTCTCTCATATCTATCTATCTCTCTCATATCTATCTATCTCATATCTATCTATCTATCTATCTCATATCTATCTATCTATCTCATATCTATCTATCTATCTCATATCTATCTATCTATCTCATCTATCTCTCTATCACATATCTCTCTATCTATTTATCCTCCTCAAAATTATCAACCTATCAATCTAGCTATCTATCTCATACCTTTATTTCTATCTCATATATATCCATCTATCTATCTCAAAACTATTTGCCTAAACTTACCTATCTATATATTATCTACTGTAAATATCTCTCTCCTATCTAAGTATCTATCCATCTATCTCATATCTATTTTTGATCTATCAATCTAACTCAAATATATCCAACTTTCTCATAACTATAAATCTATCTCATATCTATCTATCTATATCTATCTATCTATCTATCTATCTATCCCATATCTATCTATCTCATATCTATCTATCCATATCTATCTCATATCTATCTATCCCATATTCTATCTCAATATCTATCTATCCCATATCTATCTCATATCTATCTATCCCATATCTATCTATCTCTATCTATCTATCCCTCCCTTATCTATCTATCTTTCTATCTCTCTCATATCTATCTATCTATCTATCTATCTCATATTTACCTATCTATCTATCTATCTATCTATCTATCTATCTATCCATATTACTCATAACTACATATCCATTTATCTATCTCATACAGTCGAACCCAGCAGTTTCCATCCCCTCTATATAAAGCCCCATCTACAGGTTTCTCCCTCCCTCTATATAAAGCCCCATCTGCAGGTTTCTCCCTCCCTCTTTTATAAAGCCCCATCTGCAGGTTTCCCCCTCCCTCTATTATAAAGCCCATCTGCGGGTTTTTTCCCTCACTCTCTGACATGAAATCAGAATAAACCTTCCCTGTTTTAGGTCAATTAGGAACCAAAATAATTTCTATTCACCAAATGCAGAATAATGAGAGGGAGAATTACAATTAAATATTAAAGAAAAATAAATAATAAAAACATATAAATATAAAAATGCTTTGTTAAAAAATCACTACTTTTACTACTACTAATAATAATTAATGAATTGTTAATTACATTAGCAGTACAGTTGGAGGCTCCAGGAGGCTTGGCAGGAATCTCTTTCATACAGTGGAGGCTGGTGACAGATTTTGCCAGAATTTTTTTGTACATTTATAAATACTGATTTTTTTTTTATATTTATATTTTTTTTATATATTTTGGTTACACAGACCACACCCCATCCCTGACACAGGTGGTTTCTCCATCTTGGATTGTTTTGCTAAGTGTATACATTTGATATAATGAATTCTATATTGAGCAATTATGTCACCAGTTTATTTACTAAAACTGTCCTTTCACCGATACAGTAAAAAATTCTGGAACAGATTTACTATTATGGTAACTTCAGAAAAGTGTCAAAAAAGTATTTGTGCCGCACTATGTTTAGTGAGTTATTAGATTCTAATTTATCACATTTTTTGTTACAATTTTTATGTTTCAGAAACATAAAACTGGTTTAATTATTCTATGAACTGTGTGTAAGAATGAGGAAAGGATGGGAGGAGAAAGGAGGGAAGGAAGAAGTAAAGAAAAGGAAAGACTGGAGAGAGGAAGAAAGGGGTGAAAGAAGAAGTAAAGAAAAGGAAAGACTCGAGGGAGGGAGGGAGGGAGGAAGGAAGGAAGGAAGGAAGGAGGGAGGGAGGAGAGGAAGAGGGAAGGAAGGAAGGAAGGAAGGAAGGAAAGTGAATGTAAGGAAGGGAAGGAAGGAATGAAGAAGGTAAAGATGACAGGATAGAGGAAATAGGCACAAACCCAACCGGACAATGTCAGCAGAACGGACCGCCCCCCCTACTGGAGGGGAGGAAAAAAGGGTGTCTGAAGAAAAAGGAAAAAGGAAAGACGTCTAGGTGGAGAGTCCAGGTATGTAATGTGAATGAAAGATGAAGGCATGTAAGGAAGTAATGAAGGGAAGGAAGGGAGAGAATAAAACGTAAAAAGGAAAGACTCGAGGGAGGGAGGAAGGAAGGAAGGATAAAAAGTACAGATAAGGAAAGACTGGAGGGAGGAAGAAAGGGGAGCAAGAAAAAGTAAAAAGGAAAGACTCGAGAGAGGAGGAGGTATGGAGGGAGGGAAGGTAAGGATAGGAAGGTAGGAATGAAGGAAATGAAGGAAGGAAGATGGGGGAAGGAAGGAGAGGAAGGAAGGAAGTGAAGGAAATGGAAAATAAAAAGTAAAAAGGAAAGACCTCTATTGTGAGGAGGTGAGGGAGGAAGGAAGGAAGGATAAAAAGTACAGATAAGGAAAGACTGGAGGAAGGAAGGAAGGAGGGAGGGAAGGAAGGAAGGAAGAATAAAAAGTACAGATAAGGAAAGACTGGAGGGAGGAATGAAGGGAGGAAGGAAGGAAGAATAAAAAGTCAAAATCTTAAAGACTGGATGTATGAATGGAGGGAGGAAGAAGGAGGATAAAAGTCTATCAGATAAGGAAAGACTGGAGGGAGGAAGGAAGGAAGGAAGGAAGGAAGGAAGGAAGGAAGGAAGGAAGGAAGGAAGGAAGAATAAAAAGTAAAACGGAAAGACTCGAGGGAGGGAGGGAGGGAGGTAGGGAGGAAAGGAGGGAGGGATGGAGGAAGGAAGGAAGGAAGAATAAAAAGTAAAAAGGAAAGACTCAAGGGATGGAGGGAGGGAGGAAGGAAGGAAGGAAGGAAGGATAAAAAGTACAGATAAGGAAAGACTGGAGGGAGGAAGGAAGGAAGGAAGGAAGGAAGGAAGGAAGGAAGGAAGGAAGGAAGGAAGGAAGAATAAAAAGTACAGATAAGGAAAGACTGGAGGAAGGAAGGAGGTAAAGGAACAGAAATGGAAGGAAAGAAGGATTAATAGTCCAGATAAGGAAAGACTGGAGGGAGGGAGGAAGGAAGGGACTAAGGAAGGAAGGAAGAATAAAAAGTAAAAAGGAAAGACTCGAGGGAGGAAGGAAGGAATTAAGGAAGGAAGGAAGGAAGGAAGGAAGGATAAAAAGTACAGATAAGGAAAGACTGGAGGGAGGAAGGAAGGAAGGAAGGAAGGAAGGAAAGAGGGAGGGAAGGAAGGAAGAATAAAAAGTACAGATAAAGAAAGACTGGAGGAAGAAAGGAAGGAAGGAAGGCAGGAGGGAGGGAAGGAAGGAAGTATAAATATTACAGATAAGGAATGACTGGAGGGAGGAAGGAAGGAAGGAAGGAAGGAAGGAAGGATAAAAAGTACAGATAAGGAAAGACTGGAGGGAGGAAGGAAGGAAGGAAGGAAGGAAGGAAGAATAAAAAGTAAAAAGGAAAGAATTAAGGGAGGGAGGAAGGAAGGAAGGAAGGAAGGAAGGAAAGAAGGATTAATAGTACAGATAAGGAAAGACTGGAGGGAGGGAGGAAGGAAGGGACTAAGGAAGGAAGGAAGAATAAAAAGTAAAAAGGAAAGACTCGAGGGAGGAAGGAAGGAATTTTAAGTGAGAAGGACGGAAGGATAGCAAGGAAGGAAGGGATAAAAGTACTGGGATAGAACAGGAAAGAGCTGGAGGGAGGAAAAAAAGGAAGGAAGGAAGGAAGGAAAGAGGGAGGGAAGGAAGGAAGAATAAAAAGTACAGATAAAGAAAGACTGGAGGAAGAAAGGAAGGAAGGAAGGCAGGAGGGAGGGAAGGAAGGAAGGATAAAAAGTACAGATAAGGAAAGACTGGAGGGAGGAATTAAGAAGGGAAGGAGGGGAAGACATTTAGAAAAACCGCCCCTATCAATTCTGTCCATCGCAACGCGACTTCTTATATTTATGTCCTACCCTCCTTCCCCTCTACAATCGCTATTTAACCATCAGATCATCTCTTTCTTTCCCCCATCCTTCTCTACCCTCCTTCCTCCCCCTCTTCTCCTGCCGCCCACCACATACCCTATTCCCCCACCCCCCCACCCCCAATTCTTTCACTTTTCCCTTCCGTCGCTCTTCTGATCCTAACCCTCCCCTTCCTCCCCATTCTTTCTTCCATTCCTATCTTTTCCCTTCCCTCCTTCTCCTCCAGTCCGTTTGCCGTCCCCCTTTCTTCGTCAACTTCTTTCAACTCCCTCATATCCCCCAACCCTGTCACCTCCACTCGCTGGCCGTTCTTTTTCACCCTCTCCCCGACAACCTCGAATTACACCCTTCCCATCCTTCTTTTCCTACACACCCCCCCCCCAGCCTTTCCGATAGACCTCCTCCCTCTACAAAAGTCTTGCTCTCCCTTCGTCCTCCTCCCTCACTCACCCCTTTCCCTTCTCATCATCTATTTCGACCCCCCCCCTCCCTTGCCAGTTGTTTTCCTTTACCAATCAGATTCCTTCCCTTCCTCCAGATTGCCTCTTCTCTACCCCCCTTCCTTCTTAGTTGGTTCCAAGACCTCTTTCTCGGTCCATCTCATTCCCTATCCTCATTTCACCTCCCCTTTTAATTTCCCCTTCACCATCCCTCAATTCCCATGGCCACTTCTACCTTACCGCTGCCCCTCCTAATTCGTACTTGCTTCCCCCACCATTCCCTACCCTCCTCCACTCCTCCCTTTCCAACTCGTTTATTCCCCTCCCACCTGGTAAATCATTTCAACCTTACGGTTCCAACTCAAGCTCGGCTTTCCCCCATCCCCATTCCTCACATGGTTGCCCTGCCCCTTGAGGCCTCTCCCCTCGAGATATCCAACCCAGAACTCCGTTCGCCCTCCTTACGCAGGCTTTCATAGATTGCTAAAACCCGACCACTCCCTCACCCGTGTGTCGGGGTCAATCGGCGGTACTCAGCTTCTCTCGTTGGTTCTCAATTGTCGACTTGAGTTACTACCCCCCCCTTCCAATTCTTCATGCTCTCCCAACCCTCCCCCTCTCCACTTCCTACGGGCCTTGTGGACTTCCAATCCTTGGCTCCGTTCCTTCTTTTTTTCCCCCCGCCTGAAAATTCCATTGACATCATGTAAAGATCACACCTCCCTCCTCTCACTCCTTCTTTCTTCTCTCCTCCGACCAATCCCTCGTGCCTTGCCAATTATACTGCTTTCCTTCGACCCTCACCCCTGATTTCCCCTATCTTCCTACCCCCCCTGCTTACTCTAGCCTGCGAAACTATTACACCCTCCTATACCCCCTTTATTTTACCAGCCACACCAGTTTTATTCTCCATGGCGCACGTTATTGATAATTTGTCACTTCTCAAAAAGTAACAATGACCATTACCAACAAGCAATATTTTGCCGCCTATGCAGTCAGTATCTTCAGACAAAATTCTTCACTAAAGAAAAACCCCACTAAATCCTGTTAACCTGTTTTGCAAAACGAAAATTGCATGTGCATTAATACCGTCCTCCCTATCCAATATGAATGCTGTTGAGCAGACAGAGTGAATAAGTTCAAAAATAACGAAAAGCAAAATGAAAAGAAAAAGCACGTGACTGGAGGTTTAGACAAAGTCGGCCCTCCTTCAATGGATGGGGAGAAGGTATTGACGCCTTATAAAAAAAAAAAATTCTATGCTTAGTAAAATTCTTCTACTGAAAACCTAGTCCTCCAGAGAAAAAGTGAAAAAACATACCCTGTCATAGTTTAGAGTAAAAATAGTCAGAGTTGTGGAAACCCACATAGGTAGGAGCATGTTTCCCGACTGTTTTAATATATCCAACTGACACGTAATGTATCACCAGAAAAATCTCTACCGTCACGAGAACTGAAGGCGGTTCAGAAGCACCCCTAGTGGCGTCAACATGAAAACATAATCACACCCATTTACCTTGAGTAATGGAGCTTGGTTATCAAGAAAAAAATGAAATCTCTTGACCACCCTTAACCTCTTAAAAATGCATGATGCACAGTGAATGTACATCATCCGATTACCCCTTCACCCTAACAAACACAAAAAAACGGCTACTGTGGTGAGTGTTGGGGTCGTCATAACTCACGGATCTCCCAATTGTGCAAACTCGTATTTGCGACCTCTTCAGAATAACACATTTCCAAAGCAAATGTAAAAAAAATATAAATTTGGTACCACTGTAATAATTATGACCAACAGACAAAATTTACTTGTCATTTTAACCACAAAAATTCCTTTTATTGTAATTTTTTTATTCAGTTCTACCCCATGCATTTAAATTTCTTCTACTGATACAGAGCTCCTAATACCCTGCATAGTTAGAGTAAAATAGTCAGATTGTGTAACCACTAGGTGGAGCTTGTGCCATACTGTTATATATCCAACTCTATAAATACACTGTTCATGCAACAGCACAAGGGGGGGGGGGGCGGGGGGGGGCCCCCCCAACGAGACGATCAAGCTCCCCCTATTGGGTGGTCTGCAGGAAGACAGAGATCTTATATTATGGTCTCAGTACAATCAATGGTATTTTACCAATGAAAAGCAATTAAACTATCTACTCTGATTTTTGGTAATGATGTCATCATTTCTGATTGAGATGAGAATTGATTTAGCATCCACCGTTGCCGCAAATTGATTGTGCAAAATTTATCTAAAACATCAACCGGCCTTTGCATTGGAACAAACTCATTGACAACCATGATCTACCATCAAATGGCCCGATCAAGGGGGGTACTGCATCAACAGTGACAAACAAAAGTATATTTGCATCACATGCAGAGACTATAATCGGAACTCAGGTAGTAAATACAGTTTCCGTAATCCAACCACCGTTCATTACAAGAAGGAATTAGACATCAGTCATTTTAATGGAAGGTTTTTCTCTTGTATACTACACAGCAAGAAGTTGGATTACAATCACTGGTAGTACTAGTCCAATAAAATAGCCCAAATGAATATGGGCAACCGTAAGAACACTACTAAAAATACATATGGGCGTACCTAAAAATACCGTAAAGATCTGACGACACCTCCTTTCTTCCCCATTGTATCCGGGGATCTGTGATCACTATAATAGAGACTTTTCCAATGCGAGCTAGATGGCAGTGTTACAGCCCCCTTACTCTCGTGTACCCTGGTTCCTACAATATACCATAGGGATGTCTTTGTATTTTTTCCAATCCTGATCTGGTCATCAGATGATGTGCAGGATGGGCCTGTTACTTAGAGGCACTTTACACATCGATTCCGCACGCATAATAGTCATATAAGCCTTTAACAGAATTTCATATAAAAGAAGTTTTTTTCAACTATAACTGATTCGTATATGTGCACGTCTTGTAATTTCCTTGGTCACTACATTTCACCTACATGGTCTAATAATTTTTTTTAAGTTGATAAGGCATATTTTTTACATGCTTAGCCGTGAGGGGTCTCCTGGGTGGCCAAATACTCGCCCCACTCTAGCCAATCTGGACAAAGTCGTGTTGGAGTCCATCTATCTTTAGCAACATTGGTCCAAATCCCTTTTTGTATTACCGTCATCCTGGATATATGTGCAGTATACATATGACCTCTCCTGTTCATTTGAGCGGCAAATGTATCTACCATAAAAGACCAATCTTTTGTTTGTTATACTTAACAACAACCCTCTTACTTTAAACCTTCAACTATTTTTCTACGCAACACCAAACCATTAAATTTTTTCTGGACTTTAACATTACTGTTCTACCCAATCAGGTCAATAAATACTAAACCCTAGCCGCAAACGAACCACCTCTCATGTAAAATGCCATTCTACGCTCCATCAAGCCTAACAGCATTTTTACATTCCTAAAAATACCTTAAAAGTCCATCCCAGTAGAGAACTAACCAGAGCTGCGACGTAATTTGCACTTCTGCACAAAGATTTTTGAAAATCATAATGCTGCAGAAATCGAGAATAGACCTAAAATCTTACTAGAGTCTATCCTGATGTTCTGTTTCTAGAGCCGAATTAAGCATTGTGATGAAGAAGTCAAGGGAGCTGATTGTTGTTCCCCCAACTTGAAGTGAATCAAATCAAATCGGATATTCCAATGACTTTGGTTTGGAACATAGTCACCAAATCCATCAAATCAAACAAATAATTACCAGAGATGCTTCCAATATTATGGTGGAGTATCTGATTTTGCTTGTAAAGCCTATTTGTCAAAATGGCTGTGTAAGAGATGGGTCCCATCAGAAAGCCCTACAGACAATAGGCCATAATCCTCCTCTCCGAATTTAATTCGAGTCCGCAGAAAACCACCACGAATCTCTCTGCTTTAAGACAATGGAGAATTTATCAAATGTCGATCCAATCACCTGTTCGGCACGTGCCAATTCCTTACATTCAACCACACTCGATTGACAGTATAAAGAAAGCACAAAGGAATATAGGATCAAACAATACATAAATTGTAATACATATAATGCAGTGTATTTAGCAAACAAAGCACAATTCTGTATCACCCAATAATTGGATATTTCGAACCACTCGCAATAAAAAAAGCTAAGATTCGCAGTAGAGTGTCATTTAAATAGACTATTACAAACAACACCATACACGCAATCGCTCTAGTCCTTTCAGATCATTTTCCGCGATATTCACAAAAATGAATATAAAGGGTTAACTATTACTGGTATAGAAAAAATCAGTAGGCCCCCAAGAGGAGGAGATGTTAAACATATCTTACATGACCGCGAGGCCTAATGGATTTTTTTCCCTTAACATGGTACATACCATAGGGACCTCAATGCAAGCCACGAATCTTTTTCACTATTAAAATTTCTGTCAGAATAGCTCAGGTCACCACTTTTAGACATATAGGACCATTTTTTTTCATTTTTTATTTTTTATTCTTTTTCCCTTCCTTATGCATTAGTCTGTCACATATCTCCATCATAACATATATGTTGTTATTCATCCATTTATATATTCATTGTGATCTATTACTATTTTGGTATATGCCAACCAATTATTATATTTATTGTATGTGGTTCTCTTTTCTATATGGAGATTTTGTAGTATTTTCTCATCAGTGTATATGTTTTATGTCTATACATTTGAACAATAACATTCGTATTTTTCTTTCGTTTTTTCTTCAGCATTGCCTTTGTGTTCTGTGTTACTCCTGATTACTTCCCAGGTGCCAATTATTATTTCTCCCCACCCCCCCCCACCACCTCCCCCCTCCCTCGCCCCCCTCTGTCCGGCCTTTTTATAGCACAATTCAATTGCTGACAACTTTATATTATCATTACTTTTATTTAACCATCGTTATAAGATTAATTTCCTGGTCAAGGTATGGCGACATGCACTATTATTCGTAATTAAATTTTTTTTCCTCATGCCAATCGTCCGTATACCGTTATCTTCTATATTTATATAGTTGGTCCATAAAATTCTGCCTGCCATAGCCGTACAATAATCCTATATAGCATTCGGAGCAGTGTCCGGGTTACTATGACAACAGTAAAATTCCATGTACTATTTCTTTCCCTCTTGTTACTATTATGCCTGCGTAACGTCCGTTTCGTGCTCGGGAAATACCAACCAGCGGTTGGCGGTCATGGTATGCGTCTTCATTCTGCCAGTGCCAGGCTTTTTCCATGTCTCGTACTTATATCCCCCAAAAAATTGTAGTTCGACTTATCAGAAATTGATCCACAGACTCGGAAAAAAACAAAAGACGCTTAGCCCAAAAAAAAATACAATTCGTGTCAGATCATAAATACATAAATTAAAAAACACACATAAGTGCCCATGAAGAAGATGGCGCATTAATAACTACTAACTTTGTACGGTCAACTGGGGGTCTCCCATACCCGGACACCACACCGTTCTTAATCTCACAGTGTTATCATCAGACTCGCCCTCGACAAGCTGACCCCATTCACCGTGTTTGTAGAGGCTTTACCCTAATAGACTCAAGTCTTACCAACATTTTCCCTCGACACCAAGACCACATTCTCTATCAAGGGACAAATGAAGTGAGTGTATGGTAATCAACACAGGAGATTGCATAGAATGCAGTGTCATATAGCGTATGGCTCAAAAAGACACACGTAACGTGGGCTATAGTGTTCCCGCACCATGGTGCGATGAGTAATATACCTAAATAGAGATACAAATTATTAGTTAAATATTGTTCCATGGGAATCGTATTTGTCACAATGTCATGACCAGACCACTATTATTCCCGCTTTTTCACGTCGTATCAATCCGTAAGTCACAGCTTCGGAGGGTTTATCTGGTGATTTCATAGTCACACTTAACACAGTATGATTTGAATGTTTGTTATATATGTTATGTGGGGTATAGTATTAGTATCATGTTTAGAGACACCCTTATGTCATGCAATAATTAAGGTGTAGTCGCACCGCCGAACACTTTGTTAATCACTCACAAACTTTGGTGTGTGTTGCTTTCACTATTAAACAATTTGTAGATAAAAGCTGGATTTTTACGTAGATACCTAAGGTATTATGCCATTCCTTTAATGCTAGTTACCTTCCATCCTACCACTACAAGCAAAAAACGTCTCCTAACTGGATGTCAAATACGTGCATGATATTACACGCCAACTTGAATTTAGTGCTATACTGGTGAGATACAGTCTTCTACTTCTTGTTTTGTATGAAACATTACCCTCTAACCTAGATTTATTATGTGTGTTAATATTGAACTGTCATTAACAGCACTGAATCTTCATCCTCCCCTCATCATCACCATCTGCACTCTAGTGCTTCACTCCACACTTTCAATGGTTACCGTTGTCATATTCTAAGTAGCCCATCAGCAAAACTGAAGTAGTAAAAATTGTCAAAAATGCATCAGTGGTTTTTTGACGTGCAGTTCTTAATAACTTATTTTTGTTGTTATTTTTTGGATATGTTTTATACTTTTTTATGTAAATACATTTTCTTGGCAGCAGTTTTGATTCTTCTAACTGTATGGGAACTTTAGCACTGGTTCATCTTCAGTTTTGTGATTGCTACTTTGTGTAAATGTTGCATCATTTACCAGTGTAGTAGGCAGAAACAATTATAGTTGGGCGACCTACCTCATCATTGGTTCAGTTGTGTGTGTATACATCTGTCAATCTCGAGCACATCGCTCCAAGTGTGGAGTCAATACTTGGACATTTTGTCACTCTCATCGTTCACCAGTTGTTGCCATCAGCATGGTAAAATCAGCTTCTGGTGATTATTATCACCTCATCCATTTCAGTTTGTGGTGTCACTTCTGGTCAATGTCATCTCATCATTCAAGGTGTGGTGTCACTCCCAGTAAATATCTCCTCATCATTTCAGGTGTGGTATTACTTCTGGTCAGTAACTCTTCATTGCGTATACGCAGGTGTGGTTGCACTTCGTGGCCAATGTATACCTCAACCGTTTAAAGTGTTGTGTTGTCACAGTCTGTGTCAGATGTCATCATTAAATCATTTAAACAGGTGTTGTATCCCTACTTAGTCAATGTCACCCCCAGGTCGGGCTCATCACTACTCCAGGTTTGTAATCACATCGTGGTTCAATATCCCCTCATTTGTTGCCAGGTTTGCAGTGTCATTTCTGCATAATAAACACCGTCATAATTCCTAGTTTTGTTCCACATTCATTCAATTTCAACTCAGTCGTTCTAGTTGTGTGTTGTCACTTCTAGTCAATGGTCAACCGTATCATCATTCCAGTTGTCTAGGGGTGTCACAACTGAGTTCAATGTCCACCTCATCGTTCTACGGTGTGTTGCTCACTTCTTGTCAATATCACCTCCGATTGTTCAGGTCGCAGTCACCTTCTGGTTAATATCACCTCATCATTCTAGCTGTGGTGTCACTTTCTGTCCAATGTCACCTCATTATTCCAGGTTGGTTTCAGTTCTGGTCAATGTCCACCCGGTCACTCATTCCATTGTGGCTTGTCACTTTCTAGTCAATGTCATCCTACATGCAATTCCATTTGTGGAGTCACATCTATTCAAATGTCACCGATGCATTCGTTCAAGGTTATTGTGTCCACGTTCCTGGGGTACAATAACAATCGCGCGGGTGCAATGTTTTCCAGGTGAGCATTCACTTCATGTTAATATCCGACCCAGGTCCTTCATACAAAGCTGTGGTGTTCACTAATATCTATTCCAATTTCACGCAGCTCAAAATTGTCCCCTGTGTTGTTGTCATTTCTAGTTCAATTTCACCACCCAGATCACTCGATCATTCCTTGTAGTGTGTCACTTCTAGTCAATGTCCACCTCATCGTTCTAGGTTGTGTGTGTTTCCACTTTCAAGTCAATGTTCACCTCATCATTCCGGTGGTGTCATTCTGGCAATTCCCCTTCATTCCATTGGGGTTTTTGGTAATTCCCTGTCAAATTTTGGGTTTTTACCGTGTTTTCCCCTTTTCCCTTTTTTTCCTTCAATTTTCCTTTGGTAATTCACCGGGGCCCAAATTGGGGGGTTTTTGGGTTTTCCCCCAATTGGGTCCCCGGTTTTTTAAAAATTATGCATTTTGGGGCCCCCTTTTTTTTAAATTTTTTTATTATTCCATTTGGGTTTTTTCCCTTTTTTTTCCCCTTTTTTCTTTAAAACCCCATCATTAGGTGTGGGTTTTTTTATTCCCCAAATTCCCAGTGTATTTCCCTTTTTCAATTCACTACATTTCCAGGGGTTTTTTATTTTTTTCCCAAATTTTAGGGGTTTTTATTTTTTAAAATTTTGCCATTTGTTAAACCCCCTTTTCAATTCCCCTCCTTCTTTTTAGGGGAAATTTCCTTTAAAAATTTTTTTTCAGTTCCATCCCCCCCTTTAGGGGGTGGTTTGGGAATCCCTTTTTTATTTTAAAATCTTTCCCTTCCGTTTTTGGTTTTTTTTGGAATTCCCTCTTTTCCCGGTTTTGGGGCATTAGGTCAATTTAAAATCATTTCCAGGAGTTCACCCATTCATTAACCCCCCCATCAATTTGGTATTCCCCTTTTTCATTTTGGGGATTCCTTCACAATTTTTCCCTGAAAACCTTTTAAATTTAACCCCTTTTGGGGTTTTTTTTGGGGTTTTACCCAAAAGGGGTTTCCCTAAAACCCCATTTCATTTGGTTTTTAAAAACCACCCTTTTTGCACCGAAAAAAATTTTTTTTTTAGGTTGGGGTTTTTTCTTCCTTTTTTCTTTTTGGTGGGGGCCCCCAATTTCCCCCTTTTGGGGTTTTTTTCATTCGGTCAAATTATTTTTTCCCGTTGGGTATCCCTTTTTTTTTTTTTTTTTTTTTTTTTTTTTTTTTTTTTGTTTTTTTTTTTTTTTTTTTTTTTTTTTTTTTTTTTTTTTATATCACCTCATAATTCTAGGTTTGGTGACACTTCTAGTCAATGTCAACTCATCGTTATAGGTGTGGTGTCACTTCTAGTCAATGTCACCTCATCATTCCAGTTGTGGTGTCAATCTAGTCAATGTCACCTCATCATTCCAGGTGTGGTATCACTTCTGGTCAATATCACCTCATTGTTCCAGGTGTGCAGTCACTTCTGGTTAATATCACCTCATAATTCTAGGTGTGGTGCCACTTCTAGACAATGTCAAACCCCATTATTCCAGGTGTGGTGTCAGTTCTGGTCAAAAGTCACCTCATCATTCCAGTTGTGGGTCCCCTTCTAGTCAATGTCACCTCATCATTCCAGTTGTGGTGTCACATCTAGTAAATGTAAACTCATCGTTCTAGGTGTGGTGTCACTTCTGGTCAATATCACATCATTGTTCCAGGTGTGCAGTCACTTCTGGTTAATATCACCTCATCATTCTAGCTGTGGTGTCACTTCTGGCCAATGTCACCTCATTATTCCAGGTGTGGTGTCAGTTCTGGTCAATGTCACCTCATCATTCCAGTTGTGGTGTCAGTTCTGGTCAATGTCACCTCATCATTCCAGTTGTGGTGTCACTTCTAGGCAATGTCACCTCATCGTTCTAGGTGTGGTGTCACTTCTAGTCAATGTCACCTCATCATTCCAGTTGTGGTGTCACTTCTAGTCAATGTCACCTCATCGCTCCAGGTGTGGTGTCACTTCTGGTCAACGTCATCTCATCATTCTAGCTGTGGTGTCACTTCTGGTTAATATCACCTCATCATTCTAGCTGTGGTGTCACTTCTGGCCAATGTCACCTCATCATTCCAGGTGTAGTGTCAATTCTGGTCAATGTCATCTCATCATTCCAGGTATGGTGTTACTTCTGGTCAATATCACCTCATCGCTCCAGGTGTTGTGTCATTCCTGGTCAATATCACCTCATCATTCCAGATGTAGTGTCACTTCAGGTCAATGTAATCTCATCATTCCAGATGCGGTGTCCCTTCTGGTCAATATCACCTCATCGCTCCAGGTGTGGTGTTACTTCTGGTCAATATTACCTCATTGTTCCAGGTGTGGTGTCACTTCTGGTAGATGTCATCTCATTATTCCAGGTGTGGTGTCACTTCTAATAAATGTCACCTCATCATTCCAGGTATGGTATCAATTCTAGTTAATGTCACCTCATCATTCTAGGTGTGGTGTAACTTCTGGTCATTATCACCTCATCACTCCCAGCTGTGGTGTCACTTCTAGTCAATGTCACCTCATCATTCCAGGTGTGGTGTCAATTCTGGTCAATGTCATCTCATTATTCCAGGTGTGGTATCACTTCTGGTCAATGTCACCTCATCATTCCATGTGTGTTGTCACTTCTGGTCAATGTCTCCTCATCGTTCCAGGTGTGCTGTCACTTCTAGTCAATGCCATCTCATCGTTCCATGTTTAGTGTCACTTTTGGTCAATATCCCCTCATCTTTTCAGGTGTGTTGTCACTTCTGGTCAATGTCACCTCATCATTCCATGTGTGTTGTCACTTCTGGTCAATGTCACCTCATCGTTCCATGTGAGTTGTCTCTTCTGGTCAATGTCACCTCATTGTTCCAGGTGTGGTGTCACTTCTGGTCAATGTCACCTCATCGTTCCATGTGTGTTGTCACTTCTGGTCAATGTCACTTCATCATTCCAGGTGTGTTGTCACTTCTGGTCAATGTCACCTCATCGTTCCATGTTTAGTGTCACTTCTGGTCAATGTCCCCTCATCCTTCTAGGTGTGATGTCATGTCTGCTTTCACCTCATCGGTCCAGGTATAGTATCCCTTATGGGTAATATCACCTCATCGTTCCATATGTGGTGTCACTTCTGGTCAATGATAACTTAACCTATAAAGTAAAGTAGAAAACCTAAACCATAATCTTAAACCAAGTTTAGTGTTAGGGCTATAGTAAGGGCTCATTTCCTTGGCCACCCTGAATTGAATTGTTAGGATTTGGGTCGAATTTGATATTGATCCAAACATCAAGGGGCCAAGGGCGTTGGTGAATGGTAAATTAACCTTTAAATACCAGTAGAAAACCTTAACCGTAATCCCAAATCCAGTTTAAAGTTGGGCTTAAGGTTATGGTTCATTAGCATTTTTGACCTGGGCCGTTCCCAAATCGCTTGAATTAGGGTCAAATTTAATATTGAAACAAATACAACTTGTCCCCAAGAAACGAAAAGTCGATAGAAAAATTAAAAAGTCGGAGGGAAAAAAACAAAAATGAAGAAAACAATATTAATGGGTTAAGACATGAAAGTAACCGGGGGAAATTCACAATATGACAGTGTTTTAAAAAAAATTATTGGAAACATTGACTCTTAGCTGCGCTCTTTCTATTTGATTGGACTTTCCGAGATGATGGAGTCAGAATCTGACAGTAATTCTTCTGGAAATAAATATTTCATACTTTCTGGCCCTCAGTAATGATCGTGGGAGGAAGATAAGACATCACCGGCTAATAAACGTACGACCGATGTCCAAACCGAAGACGGTCTGAGTATTTTATGGACTTTGTTGCGCCAATGAAGCCGAGTCATAAAGCCATGATCATAAATATCTCACCTAATCAGCAGCAGATCCGCGGCCGAGCCATAAAAGTGACAAGAGACGACTAACACGTCATCCTGTAGCAATGCCTGGCAAATGGGAGACAGATGTGGGAAGGAACGTCCCGAGACGAGCGGCGCTCCACCGGAGACGGGTCACCCCGGCCGCTCACACTTACCACCAAAGCCAGGATGACTCATCAGGATTAAGCAGGATCCCACCACGGCCAATGCAAATATTCTGTCTATTGTAACATCTCCTGAATGTTAAAGGGGTCATCTCACTACAAGGATTGCAAGTCACTTTGCAATATGTGTCCATTAACAGTGTCCTACCTATTCTGAGATATCTCCTCTTGTATGAGCTGCATTAGCTCCTCAGGTCGCTATAGCTACAGACCTGTTTGATCTCTCCTGATAGGCTGCCAGCACTGGTTGCTATAGCTACAGACCTGGCTTCTACTGCAGCCTACAGTGGAGACCAGTAAATGCGCCCCTGAATTCAAAATGAAACCATGAAAACAGGACGGGGGGCGAGATGAAAAAAATGATGGAAAACAACCCCTTTAAAAAAAATAAGGGCAAATTTAAACAAATCCCCAAATTTTAAAAAATGAGGGCTATTGGGGGCCCGGGGGAGAAACGTCAGAGGACCCGGAGGGGGGGAAACAGCGAAGAGTTGAAATTAAAACAATTTAAAAATAATACCCAAATGATAATAGTACCCCAAAAGCTCAAAAACTTTTAACCCAAAAACTATACCCCCTACTAATTCTGATAATAATTTCCCAGTGCTATACTATTATTACCAAATACTATGCTCATACCACTATGGATGATAATATTAATTTTCTATAAAAATTACCTAAAAACCTCCCCCCCTCTTTTCTGCCCCACACAGCAACCTCCTCCTCCCCTTTTTTCCCCCCCCAAACACAACCTCCTCCCTTTCTTGCGCATTCAGCAGCCTTTTTCCTCTTCCCCTGCAAACACGTAACCCCCTCCTCTTTTTCTGTACCCACAAAAAACCTCCTTTTCCCCTTTTTCTACACACAACAACCTCCTCCTCTTCTCTGCACACACAACAACCTCCTCCTCTTTTCTGTACACACAGCAACCTCCTCCTCTACTCTGCACAAACTACAACCTCCTCCTCTTCTCTATAAAACACAGGAACCTCCCTTTTCCCCCCTCTTCAACATTTAGCAACCTTTCCCCCTCCCCACTCCCGCACACACAAACAAACCCCTCCTCTTCTCTGCAAACAAAGCAACCATTCCCCTTCTTGCACATAAAAGAACCTCCTCCTTAATCGGGACCAAACAACAACCTCCTCCTTTTCTTGAAAACCCCAGAAAAAATCCTCCTCTATTTGCACCCCACGCAACCTCCTCCTCTATCTGCCACACCAAAAAGCAACCTCCTCTCCCTTTTCTGCAAAAACCCGCAAAACCCCCTCCTCTACTCTTTCACCACAAACAACCTCCTCCTCCCTTTTTGCACAAACAGCAAACCCCCTCCCTAGTCCCGCACACACACATCCTCCACCCGCACACACACAACCCCCTTTCCCTACTCCCGCACACTCAACAACTTCCTCCTCTTCTCTGCACACACAGCAACCTCCTCCTCTTCTCTGCACATACAGCAACCTCCTCCTCTTCTCTGCACACACAACAACCTCCTCCTCTTCTCTGCACACACAGCAACCTCCTCCTCTACTCTGCACACACAGCAACCTCCTCCTCTACTCTGCACACACAACAACCTCCTCCTCTTCTCTGCACATACAGCAACCTCCTCCTCTACTCTGCACACACAACAACCTCCTCCTCTTCTCTGCACACACAGCAACCTCCTCCTCTTCTCTGCACACACAACAACCTCCTCCTCTACTCTGCACCCCAGCAAACCCCCTCCTCTTTTCCTTTCAATCACAGCAACCTCCTCCTCATCTTTCACAACAAAAAACAACCCCCCTCCTTTTAATCTGCACCAAAGCAACCTCCTCCCCTAATCTGCAAAAACAGCCCAAACCCCCTCCTCTACTCTGCAAAAACAACAACCCCCCCCTCTACCCTGCACACCAGCAAACCCCCTCCCTACTCTGAAAACACAGCAACCCCCCTCCTCCCCTCTGCACACCCACAACCCCCTCCTTTTTACTCTGCACACAAAAACAACCTCCTCCTCTACTTCCCCCACACAAGCAAAACCCCCTCCTCTTTCTTGCACACAAGCAAACCCCCCCTCTAAATCTGACACACAAAAACCCCCCTCCTTACCGCACACACAGCAACCCCCCTCCTCTACTTTTGCAAACAGCAAAACCCCCTTTTCTTTCTCTGGGAAACACAGCAACCTTCCCCCTCTACTCTGCACAAACAAAAACCTCCTCCTCTTCTCTGCACACACAAAACCATCCCCCTTTTCTGAAAAAACAGCAACCTCCCCTCTACTCTGCGCAAAACAACAAATTTCCCCCTCTTTTTTCGGGGGACACAAAAATCACAACCTCCCCCCCCTAAATTTTGGGACAAAACCCGCAATCCTCTCCTTACCTGCACAAAACACAGCAACCTTTCCCCCTTTCTCTGACAAACAGCAAACCTTCCTCTACCTGAAAACCCCCCAACCAACCAACCTCCTTTTTTCTCTGCCCCAAACAGGAAAACCCCCTTTTCTAGTCTGCAAACACAGCAACCTCCTCCTCTACTCTGCACACACAGCAACCTCCTCCTCTACTCTGCACAAAGCAAAAAAAACTTCCCCCTCTTCTCCCGAAAACACAGCAAACCCCCTCCTCTTCTCCACATTCAGCAACCTTTTTCCCTTTTTGCCCCACAAAAAACCTCCCCTCTTTTTCTGTACATACAGCAACCTCCTCCTCTTCTCTGCACACACACCAACCTCCTCCTCTTCTCCCGAAAACCCTAACAACCCCTTCCCCTTCTCTGAAAATACAGCATCCTCCACCCCATTCTGCACACACCCAAAAACTCTCCTCTACTCTGCACACACAGCAACCTCCTCCTCTTCTCTGCACACACAACAACCTCCTCCTCTACTCTGCACTCACAGCAAACCCCCCTCCCCCTACTCTGCCCCTCACACAACCTCCTCCCTTTCTTGCACACACAGCAACCTCCTCCTCTACTCTGCAAACACAGCAACATCCTCCTCTACTCTGCAAAAACAGCAACCTCCCCTCTACTCTCACACAAAAAACAACCTCCTCCTCTTTCCTGCACCACAGCAACCTCCCCGCTAATTTTGCACAAAGCAACCCCCCTCCCTCTGCACCAAAAAGCAACCTCCCCTCTTCTCTGCACACACAGCAACCTCCTCCTCTACTCTGCACACACAGCAACCTCCTCCTCTTCTCTGCACACACAGCAACCTCCTCCTCTACTCTGCACACACAACAACCTCCTCCTCTACTCTGCACACACAGCAACCTCCTCCTCTACTGTGCAAACAGCAACCTCCTCATCTACTCTGCAAACACAGCAACCTCCTCCTCTACCCCTTTCACACACAAAAACCCCCCCCTTTTCTCTGCACCCTACAAAACCCCCTCTTTTACCTGCCACACAGGGATGCCCTCCTCACTCTTCAACACCGCAAAACCCCCTCCTCTACTCTGAAAAAAAACAACAACCTTTCCCCCTCCTCTTTTTCTGGAATTTCACACCAAAACCCCCTCCTCTTCTATGCCCTACTCAAACCCCCTCCCCTAATCTGCACAACAAAAACAAACCCCCTTTCCCTTTTTCTGCACCCCACAGCAACCTTCCTCTACTCCCCACACACACAACCCCCCTTTCCCCTTCTCTGAAAATTAAAAGCAAACCCTCCTCCTCTACTCTGCACACACAACAACCTCCTCCTCTTCTCTGCACATACAGCAACCTCCTCCTCTACTCTGCACACACAACAACCTCCTCCTCTTCTCTGCACATACAGCAACCTCCTCCTCTACTCTGCACACACAGCAACCTCCTCCTCTTCTCTGCACACCCCCAGCAAACCCCCTCCTCCCATTCTGCACACCCCCACAACCCCCTCCTCCCTTTTCTGGGACACCCAGCAACCTCCTCCCTTTCTCTTTCACACACCCAAAAACCTCCTCCTCTAACTCTGCACTCACAGCAAACCTTTTTTACTCTACTCTGCACTCCCGCAACCTCCTCCTTACTCTGCCACACAGCAACCCCCTCCTCTACCCCTGCAAAAAACGCAACTTCCCCCTCCTCTACTCTGCACATACAACAACCTCCTCCTCGACTCTGCCAAAACAAAGCAATCCCCCGCTACTCTGCCCCACACCCGCAACCTCCTCCTCCCTCGGGACACCAGCAACCTCCTCCTTTTACTCCCGCACAAAACGCAAACCCCCCCTCCTCTACCTGCCACACAGCAACCTCCCCACTTTCTGCACAAAACAGCAACCTCCTCTACTTTACACACACAACAACCTCCTCCTCCCAATTTCACAAAACAAAAAACCTCCCCTCTATCTCAACACAAAAACCTCTTCTTGCACACACAGAAAACCCCCTCCTCCCACCAACACACCAGCAACCTCCTCCTCTACTCTGCACACACAGCAACCTCCTCCTTTCTCTGAAAAAACCGCAAAACCCCCTCCCCCTTTCTCTGCACCAAAAGCAACCCCCCCTCTTTCTTGCACTCACCGCAACCTATCCTCTACCTGCAACACAGCAAAACCCCCTCCTTAATCTGCAAAACAAACAACTTTCCCCCTCTACCTTTTGCACCAAACAACCTCCTCCTCTACTTGCCCCCCACAGGGCCCCCAAACCCCCTCCCCTACTTGCACCAAAAAGAACCTCCCTCCCCCACCCTGCACACACGCAACCTCCTCCTCTACCTTTCCCCGAAAAAAAGCCCTCCCTTTTCCCCTACTCCCGACACACAAAAAAGCAACCCCCCTTTCCCCTTCTCTGCACACATAGCAACCTCCTCCTCTACTCTCAAACAGCAAACCCCCTCCCCTACCTTGGGAAAACCAACAAAACCCCCTTTCTTCTCTGCACATACAGCAACCCCCCCCTTCAACCCTGCAAAAACAGCAAGCTCCTCCTCTACTCTTTCACCCACAACAAGCTCCTCCTCTAATCTGCCAAAACCCCAGCAACCTTCCTCTTCTCTGAATTTCACATCAACCCCCCTCCCTTCCCATGCACACACAGCAACCTCCTCCTCTACTCTGCACACACAGCAACCTCCTCCTCTACTCTGCACACACAGCAACCTCCTCCTCTTCTCTGCACATACAGCAACCTCCTCCTCTACTCTGCACACACAACAACCTCCTCCTCTTCTCTGGGACATACCCGAAAACCCCCTCCTCTACTCGCCACACAAAAAAACCTTTCTCCTCTTCTCTGTACATACAGCAACCTCCTTCCTCCCTGCACACATAACAACCTTTCCCCCTTCTCTGACACAAAAGCAAACCTCCTCCTCTTTCTGCAAAAAACAACAAAACCTCCCCCTCTTTTTCTGCCCCACACAGCAACCTCCTTTCCCCTTCCCCTGCCAACTCCAGCAACCTCCTACTCTACTCTGCACTCACAGCAACCTCCCCACTTACTCTGCAAATCACACAAACCCCGCTCCTCTACTCGCACACCCAGCAACCTCCCCCTCTACCTCTGCAAACACGCCCAAATTCCTCCTCCCACTCTGCACACACAACAAACCCCCTTTTCCCTTTTACTTGCACACACATCAAACCCCCTCCGGTACTCTGCACACACAGCAACCTCCTTTCCCCACTCGCACCACAAACAAAACCTCCTCCTCTACTCTGCACAAACAGCAACCTCCTCCTCTACCTGCACCCCAAAAGAAAACCCCCTCCATTTCCCGAAAACACAAACAAACCCCCCCCTCTACTCCTGCAAAAAACACAACCCCCCTCCTCTACTCTTCAAACACAACAACCTCCTCCTCTACTCTGCACACACAACAACCTCTTCTCTGCCCCACCAACCCGAAACCCCCCTCCTCCACCCCTGGGACACACAGCAAACCCCCCTCCTCAAATTTTGCACACACAGCAACCTCCCCCTCCCCTTTTGCAAAAAAACAGCAAAACCTTTCCCCCTCTTACTTGCACCACCCGCCAAACCCCCTTTTCCCCTTTCTCTTCACACAAAAACAAAACCCCCTTTTACTCTTTTCAACCCCACAAAAAACCCCTTCTCTGCACACCAGAAAAACCCCCTCCTCCAAATTGCACCCCACAGGGAACCTTCCCCCTCTACTCTGCACAAAACGCAATTCCTCCTCTTTTTTTTGCACACACAGCAACCCCCCCCTCTACTCTGGCCCACACAAAAAACCTCCCCCCTCTTCTCTGCCATACAGCAACTCCTCCCTTTTCTCTGCACATACAGCAACCCCCTTTCCCCTAATCTTTCCTCACAGCAAAAAACCTTTCCCCTTTCTCTCACTCACAGCAAACCCCCCTCCTTAGTCTGCCCCACACAACAAACCCCCTCTTTTTTCTCTCACACACAGAAAACCCCCTCCTCTACCCCTGCAAAACAGCAAAACCCCCTCCATACTCCCGCACACACAAAACAACCTCCTCCTCTTCTCTGCACACACAGCAACCTCCTCCTCTTCTCTGCACACACAGCAACCTCCTCCTCTACTCTGCACAAACAGCAACCTCCTCCTCTACTCTGCACACAGCCCCAAACCCCCTTTTCTTGCCCCAAAACAGCAAACCCCTCCTCTAAATTTTTCACACACAACAAACCCCCCCTTCTTTCTCTGCACACACAACAACCTCCTCCTCTCCTCTGCACCCCACAGCAACCGCCACCTCTACTCTGCACATACATCAACCTCCTCCTCTACTCTGCAAACACAGCAACCTCCTTCTCTACTCTGCACACACAACAACCTCCTCCTCTTCTCTGAACAAACAGCAACCCCCCCTTTTAACCCCCTGAACCCCCAGCGCTTCCCCCTCTACTCTGCACACCCCAAAACAAAACCTTCCCCCTCTACTCTGCACAACAAACAAACCCCCTCCTCTTTTGTTTTACATAAAAGCAACCTCCTCTTCTACCGTGCACACACAGCAAGCTCCTCCTCTTCTCTGCAAACACAGAAAAAAACCTCCTTTCTATGCCCCATACAGCAAAACCCCCTCCTTACCCCTGCACAAAACAACAAACCCCCTCCTCTTCTCTGCACAAACAGCAACCTCCTCCTCTTTAAAGCACACACCCGCAACCTCCTCCCTACTCGGAACACACTCACACCTCCTCCTCTTCTCTGCACATACAGCAACCTCCTCCTCTACTCTGCACACACAACAACCTCCTCCTCTTCTCTGCACACACAGCAACCTCCTCCTCTTCTCTGCACATACAGCAACCTCCTCCTCTACTCTGCACACACAACAACCTCCTCCTCTTCTCTGCACACACAGCAACCTCCTCCTCTTCTCTGCACATACAGCAACCTCCTCCTCTACTCTGCACACACAGCAACCTCCTCCTCTACTCTGCACACACCGCAACCTCCTCCTTAAACTGCACACACGCAAAAACCTTTCCCCCTCTACTCTGCCCCACACAGCAAACCCCCTCCTCTTCTCTTCACATACAAAAACCTCCTCCTCTTCTCTGCACACCCCAAAAACCTCCTCCCCTTTTTCTGCAAAACACAGCAACCTCCTCCTCTACTCTTCACACACAACAACCTCCTCCTCTACTCTGCACACACAAAAACCTCCCTTTCCCCTTCTCTTCACCCCACAAAAAACTTTCCCCCTCTTCTCTGACACCACAGCAATTCCTCCTTTTACTCTGCAAACACAGCAAACCCCCTCCCTTCTCTGCCCCACAAAAGCAACCTCCTCCTCTTCTCTGCACACACAGCAACCTCCTCCTCTTCTATGCACATACAGCAACCTCCTCCTCTACTCTGCACACACAACAACCTCCTCCTCTTCTCTGCACACACAGCAACCTCCTCCTCTACTCTGCACACACAGCAACCTCCTCCTCTACTCTGCACACACAGCAACCTCCTCCTCTTCTCTGCACACACAGCAACCTCCTCCTCTACTCTGCACACACAGCAACCTCCTCCTCTACTCTGCACACACAGCAACCTCCTCCTCTAAATCTGGACCCACAGCAAAACCTTTCCCCCTCTTCTCTGCACACACAGCAAAAACCCCCCTCTAAATCTGAAAACCAGCAACCTCCCCCTACTCTGCACACACAGCAACCTCCCCCTTAATCTGCACCCCAAACAACCTCCCCTCTATTTTGACACAAAAGCAACCTACCCTTTCTCTCACAAACAGCAACCTCCTCCTAACTCTTCACAGACCCAAAAAACCTCCCCTTTCTTTTGCAAAACACAGCAACCTCCCCCCTCTTTTTCTGCACACCCCAGCAACCTCCCTTACTCTGCACACAAAAGCTTCCCCCTCCTCTACTTGCACACCCAGCAAACCCCCTCCTCTTTCTGCACATAAGCAACCTCCTCCCCTACTCTGCCCCAAACAGCAACCTCCTTCCTTCCCCTTTTGCACAAACCCGCAAACCCTTTTCCCCCTACTCTGCAAAACACAAACCCAAAAAACCCCCTCCTCTACTCTGCATTTTAAAAACAAAACCCCCTCTTTTTACTATGCACAACAGCAAAACCCCCTTTCCCCTACTCTGCCCCATAAAGCAAAACCCCCCCTCTTTCTTGCACATACGCAACCTCCTCCCCCCCAAAACCCGCAACACACCCCAACCCCCCTCCTTATTTTTGCACACACAACAACCTCCCCCCGTCCCCTACCACACAGGAAACCCCCTCCCCCTTTTTTTACAAACCCCAAAAATCTCCTCCCCTCTGCACACCCAGGGAATCCCCCTTTTCATGGGTGCTGGCGCGGGTGCCGTCACCCACCGGGGGCCCCCCTCCTGCCCCCCAAAGGGGGGCCAAACACGGGTTCTGCGGCTCCCCCCCAACATCCCTCTTCTGCCCGGGGGCCCCCGGGGCTGCACCTGCCTGTTTCCCGGGGGCCCCCGCATCCCTACCCGGGGTGGTTTTGGGGGCGAACCCCGACCCGGGTGGGTTTTATTTAAAAGGGGCCAGGCAAAAGGGAAAATTTGGCAATTTCCCCCCTTTTCCCAATCTGCCAGATTGTTAGTGGGGCGTTCCCGTGTCCTTTGGAGTGTTAGTGCCGTATTGGGTTTTTCCCTGAAACCGTCCCTTCCGCTACTTTCCCGACCTTGCCTGTTTGCTGCCCGCCTGACCGTCGCCTATCTCGGGCCACGAACCTTGTGCCTGCCCTGACCTTTTTCCTGCCCCCAAATACCCCCTGGATTCCGATTTGTAACCCCGCATTAACCCCGGGGCCCCCGCAAACCAGTCACGTTTGGGGGAGCGACCCGGGAGCAATTCCCTCCCCTTTGCGGCAGGGTCTGGTGAATACCGGGGGTACTTTTGACCCCCCGCTCCCTGGCCTGGCCCTTTTTATCATCACTTTTCTGTGGTCCCGGGATCCACCAAACCTTTTCACTCCTCCTCTCTGCACACCCAGCAATCTCCTCTCTGCACACCCAGCAATCTCCTCCTCGTCTCAGAACACTTATTAACCTCTGCTCTTTCTTGGAGGCAGCAGCTCTTGTAAATCTCTCTCCACTTTACAATCATCAGCAAACTGGTTTTCTATTGCAGCGGTCTCCCTTCTACCACCAAATTTTTTTTGGCTGCATAGCGGGGGATTTCCTACTGCACCCCCGCGAGCATTACCTGGAGAAAAAACCCTTGTAAAAAACAGTAAACTTTAACATGGAGCACCTGGACCCCCTTCTATATCCATGGGGGTCTTGCTGTATTTCATAGTCACCCTGTTTCTGCAGATCTCCCAGAATGCACTGTGCACGCGCTGAGACGACTCGTTAGACTTTCCCGTCATCTGCCGCGGTCAGCACTTGTGCAGTTTAAAACTATAAACTTCCCGGTAAATTTTGGAGCCGGGGGGAAAGATTTTTTTTTCCGTCGTGGATCTGTTACCTTTCCCATTAAAAAAACAATAAGACCCCGGCTCTTGGTTTTTAAGAGTCAATAAATGTTGCAGGAACCGAAAAGCTTTGACTTTTATGATGTGATTTGGAGATGATGAACAGGGTGCAATGAAAGCAGGAAGCCAAAAGACTTTATTAATTTAAACCCCTTCATATACGTTACCTTTTTGTCTGAATGGTTTTGTTAATTTCCCCTTTTAAAGCAAAAAGGGTTTAAAGATTTTTCTGAACGTTTGACTTTCAGGCTCCATATCTCAAAACCCTCCACTACAGCTTTTAAAGGTTGGGGCCTCCCTCATTTTATAGACCTTATCTTGTCCAAACCCCCCTACATCAATGTGACTTTTTGACATTTAGCATTTGCATTTTCCAAATTTTTTGCAGAATTTTTTCCTGTAACTGGGATTGTTTTTCTGTTTTTTCTCCTAAAAATCTAAAGTTCAAAAATTTTTTTACTTTGTTAGTATTTGGTGAATCACTTTTGGTTTCAGCTCTGCCCAAATCCTTCTGGGGTCTGGATCAGAAATCAAGCAGGTCTCGACCGAAAACTGATCCCCCGGGCTCTTCCCACACCCTTCCCCAAAGTTCGGCAGCGGACTCGGGTATGAATTTCAATTTTTTCTTTCCCCCCTTTCCCCCCCAAAAATGTTGGATCGGGTTTAGGGCCCGGGGGCTGTGGGGGCCAAAAACAGCAGTCTACTTCATTTTCATTGAGCCCTTCCTTCTCCAACCTTACGTCTGCTCCAGGTCGTTGTCCGCCCGGAAACTTTTCGTCCTTTTCATCCCCATAGAGCTAAATGTTTTGAAAGTAACTTATCTTTTAGGACCCTCACAAAAGAGCCAGCATTTAGGGAAAAATCCCTCTTGTTCAAGTCTCCAACATCTTTGGCTGGACCCCTCCCCATATCCCCCAGGCTTCTTCCACCCGAACCTGACAGTTCCCCCTTTTCTCACTAGCT